>SJYR01004158.1:17795-89633 GCA_006410655.1 Kobus ellipsiprymnus | reverse complement strand
AGCTGGCCGAGACCCCAGCCCATCCTCCTGCCGGCCCCTGTGGCTGGGGTCTCGTCCCCATGGGCCCTGGACTGGCAGCCCGGCTGGGCTCCCCACTGTTTTCAGAGCCCCGCGATGACCAGGGGGCGCCCACCTCCGCCCCAGCTCCCCGGACGCCGGAACTGACCCTGTGCCCCACCTGCCTTCCAGGCTACCAGGTCTCCTGGGAGGTGTACGGGCAGAGCCCCTCGCGGCTCACGCTCACCCTCAACAGCTCGACGCACGAGTACAAGATCCAGGGGCTGTCCTCTCTCACCACCTACACCATCGACGTGGCGGCCGTCACCGCCGCGGGCGCCGGCGTGCCCACCTCGTCCACCATCTCCTCCGGGGTGCCCCCAGGTCAGTACGCTCATGCCCCGGTGTCCCCACGGCCATGTCCTCTGGGGCTCGCTCTCGCTCCAAGTTGGCGGGCATCTTTCTGCAGAAGTCACTGGGGGCCTTTTGAAACATGGGTGTCAGCCCTGGGCTCGGATGGTTGGGGTCAGTGAATTTCTGCAGTTAAGACCAAGAAGCACTAAAGTATCCCCTCAGCAAAGTAGGGGGAGTGTGGGTCTTCGAGGAGGAGAAGGTGGGGAGGGAGCAGGCAGACAGGGGGTTCAATGAAGGTCGGGGAGCATGCGGGCCCCCAGCAGGGCCCAGTGACCCTGCTCTCGGTGGGGCCTTTCTGGAAGTCAGATCATCTCCCTAAACGTTCACACTCATTCCAGCCTCGGAAATTGCACTCAGCTGTTTCTTTCACATTTAAAATGAAAACGTTTTTCCCAGGAATTCACCAACACAGAGACGTGAGAAAACGTTGTGGGGCCATCAATTCAGTTCTGTAGCTAAATCGGAGACCCTGTGCTCTCCAGAAGCCATCCAGTCACCTCCTTTGGGTCTCTGAGAAAAGCAAGACAGCCCTGGAGACTGAAACCGGTGGTCATCCCCGCAGCCCTCTCCTCGGGGAGCCAGGAGCCTGGGGTCCCGTGGCACAGCTGTCCATCCCCCGACACGTGGTCACCACCGTCCACTCTCTCGGGCAGGGCTCCTCACACTGTCCTGTGCATCCATCCCGACCCCCGCCTCCCCAAGTCTGTGCTGGGCCCACTCCCACGTGCCCAGCCCCTGGATGTGAGCAAGGCTGCAGAACTTGCCCCGGGATGTACTCCAGGTGGCGCCCACGCTGCTGCCCAGGCCCCACACTTGAGCCCATGCGATGTCTTCTCTAAGGCATTTACACGAGACATGTGTCCTTTCTTAAGAAGGAAGTCTTTGGCTTCCAGAGAGATTCATATATTCCACGTACACAGCAGCTCCCAAACCCACGTTCAAAACGTGGTTAGGACCTTAATAACTAGTGACAATGAGGTGGCGATGATGCCATGTGATTTAATGCGTTAGAACCGGCTAATGGACAGTGGCCGGGGTAACAGGGAGCATCCCTGGGCGACCAGCTTGTTCCCTGGATGGTTTGGAGACCGTCCAACTGGGGCCTGGAAGTGGCCAGCTGGCCTCGCCTCTGAGCAGCCTTGGCCCCAGCGTGACTGTGAGCAGCACTACCCCAGATGCAGGGAAGGGCTGCGGGAGGCCGGCCTGGCCGCGGCAAGCGGGCCTGATCCCCTGGCTGGGGGCAGGCCAGGGGCTGCTGCTGCTTCCCTGATGGCCGGGTCCCCAGGACCCCGGGGTCTCTCCTGGGACACACCGGGAAGAAGCACACGATGACCGTCACTTTGGGCTGCGATCCGTTTGCGGTGCTCGAAGTCCATTCATGACTGGAGAACCAGCTGAAGAACCCAGAGAGCGGACGGATGTACAGAGAGAGTCACTCGCCCTTCGATTTAAACAGTCTCCTCCTCGAGTTGATTAAACGTGAGGCGGAAAGCACCCTTGAGAGCCCAGCGATGTGCTGTGTGCCAGCCCCGAACCAGAGTGGTTGCCCCCGTGCAAGACCCCGGACACAGCGAGTCCAGAAGTCGTCCCTCGGACACAGCCTCTGGGAGCCTTTCCTGGCGCTGGCGTCACGTCTGTCTGGCCTGCGTTGCATCCCGCGGTCTTCCTCAAGCGTTTTTCAGTTGCCCAGTAATGTCAGAGCTCTCCCTGTTAACCCACAGCATCTCACTTTCTAGAGGGGCAGGCTTCTGGGGGCGGGCCAGGGGGATCAACCTGCAGAAGGGCCTCTGTTCGAGGAGGAGGCTTAGCCACAGGTGGCCGCAGACGAGGGGCCACACGCAGAGCCCACGTGCCCTCTTTCAGTTGCCAGAGCAACAGAGCACAGGCAGAGTGGGGCGAGTTCTGCACTTTCACCTGAGTCCGGTTGTCTTGGAAACCAGAGCCAGGAAGCCTACGGCTTGGGCCCCGCACACCTCCCGCTTCAAGCTGCCTGGAGCTATTCGGGGTGCACGCCCCCTCCCCGTCCTCTCTCGAAGGCACCAGGGCGTTGTCAGAAGGGAGACGGACACTCAGCCCTTTGGTTCTTTGAGGAGCCTCAGAGGGAACGCTGTGCTTCTCACTCTGGCAGTTGTGAAAATCAACCCTGTCTTGATGTGAAGGCGTGTGGGAAGTGGTTGCTGCTGACATGACCTTTTCTGAGCTGGGGCAGGATTTAAATTTCCATCTGCCCTCTCTCCTCTATGTCCAGAACTTCCTGGTGCCCCATCCAATCTGGTCATTTCCAACATCAGCCCTCGCTCGGCCACGCTCCAGTTCCGACCAGGGTACGATGGGAAGACGGCCATCTCCAGGTGGATCGTGCAGGGACAGGTACGGTCACTCTGCAGCCGAGAGCTGCAGTCCCCATAGAGCGACGCGGGGCTGGAGGTGGCAGGCAGTTCAGTGAGATGCCCTTGCAAGATAGATGACCCCTGGCTGGAGCGGCCTTGCATGCTTTGGGGGGCAGTGGTGTTTGGAGGAGGAGAAATGGAGACTGGAGTGGCTGGGGCACCTGGGGCAGACGTGGGAGCAAGCGGGGACATGGGGTGTCAGGCTGGACTCTTGCTGGATGATGGAAGAAGGGCTGGCGGGGGCGCACGTGCGCGTCACGGTGCAGTCAGTCCAGGGGCTGTTATGTGAGTCGTGTGACTCTTCGGGACTCCAAAGGCTGCAGCGCGCCAGGCTTCCTGGTCCCTCACCAACTCCCGGAGCTCGCTCAAACTCATGTCCATCGAGTCGGTGATGCCATCCAACCGTCTCATCCTCTGTCGTCCCCTTCTCCTTCTGCCCTCAATCTCTCCCAGCATCAGGGTCTTTTCCAATGAGTCAGCTCTTTGCATCAGGTGGCCAAAATATTGGAGCTTCAGCTTCAGCATCAGTCCTTCCAGTGAACATTCAGGACTGATTTCCTTTAGGATGGACTGGTTTGATCTCCTTGCAGTCCAAGGGACTTTTAAGAGTCTTCTCTAACACCACAGTTCAAAAGGATCAGTTCAGCTTTCTTTGTAGTCCAACTCTCACATCCATGCACGGCCACTGGGAAACCGTGACTAATGGACAGGGAAGCCTGGGGTGCTGCAGTCCATGGGGTCGAAAAGAGTCGGACACGACTGAGCAACTGAACTGAACTAAATGGAAAAAGCTTTGATTATACTGACCTTTGTAGGCAAAGTAATGTCTCTGCTTTTTAATATGCTGTCTAGGTTGGTCATAACTTTTCTTCCAAGGAGCAAGCATCTTTTAATTTCATGGCTGCAGTCACCATCTGCAGTGATTTTGGAGCCCAAGAAAATAAAGTCTCTCACTGTTTCCATTCTTTCCCCATCTATTTCCCATGAAGTGATGGGACCAGATGCCGTGACCTTCATTTTTTGAATGTTGCATTTTAAGCCAGCTTTTCCACTTCCCTCTTTCACTTTCATCAAGAGGCTCTTTAGTTCTTCTTCTCTTTCTGCCATAAGGGTGGTGTCATCTGCATATCTGAGGGTATTGATATTTCTCCTGGCAATCTTGATTCCAGCTTGTGCTTCATGCAGCCAAGCATTTCTCATGATGTCCTCTGCATATAAGTTAAATAAGCAGGGTGACAATATACAGCCTTGACGTACTCCTTTCCCAGTTTGGAACCAGTCCGTTGTCCCACGTCCAGTTCTAACTGTTGCTTCTTGACCTGAACACAGGTTTCTCAGGAAGCAGGTCAAGTGGTCTGGTATTCCCATCTCTTGAAGAATTTTCCACATTTTGTTGTGATCGACACAGTCAAAGGCTTTGGCATAGTCAATAAAGCAGAAGTAGATGTTTTTCTGGAACTCTCTTGCTTTTTCTGTGATCCAGAGGATGTTGACAAGTTGATGTCTGGTTCCTCTGCCTTTTCTAAATCCAGCTTGAACATCTGGAAATTCTCAGTTCATGTACTGTTGAAGCCTGGCTTGGAAAATTTTGAGCATTACTTTGCTAGCATGTGAGATGAGTGCAATTATGCGATAGTTTGAATGTTCTTTGGCATTGCCTTTCTTTGGGATTGGAATGAAAACTGACCTTTTCCAGTCCAAGAGGCAGTGATCAAGACTGTCCCCAAGAAAAAGAAAGGCAAAACGGTTATCTGAGGAGGTCTTCCAAATAGCTGGGAAAAGAAGAGAAGCAAGGGCAAAGGAGAAAAGGAAAGACATACCCATCTGAATACAGAGTTCCAAGGAATAGCAAAGAAAGATAAGAATGCCTTCCTCAGTGATCAGTGCAAAGAAATAGAGGAAAACAACAGAATGGGAAAGACTAGAGATCTCCTCAAGAAAATTAGAGATACCAAGGGAACATTTCATGCAAAGATGGACTTGATAAAGGACAGAAATGGTATGGACCTAACAGAAGCAGAAGATATTAAGAAGAGGTGACAAGCATACACAGTTGAACTATAGTAGAACTGTACAAAAAAGATCTTCATGACCCAAATAACCACAGTGGTGTGATCACTCACCTAGAGCCTGACATCCTGGAGTGTGAAGTCAAGTGAGCCTTAGAAAGCATCACTACGAACAAAGTTAGTGGAGGTGCTGGAATCCCAGTCGAGCTATTTCAGTTCCTAAAAGATGATGCTGTGAAAGCGCTGCACTCAGTATGCCGGCAAGTTTGTAAAACTCGGCCGTGGTTTGATATAGGTTCCCCCAGTTCGATGGTGTCGTTGGTTGCAATTTTTCTTTTAATTCTGTATCACAATGAGCTACAGAACAGACTAAGATGGTTGTTTGGTACAGTCCGAGTGGATGAACCTGCGTTTACTCAACGGTGTTTATAGCATGTGTCTCCAGGCCCTAGTCTAGCATGAGGTATGCAGTGGTGAGCAGAAACAGACGCCGTTTGCGCTCTCAGGGAGGAAGGTTCTGTCTCAGGGGAAGGACCTTCAGGTTGCTGGGAAAGGAACAGGAACTTTCTTTGTGGGGGATAGACGGCTGTAGTGCGGGGTGTAGGGAGGAGCTGGGGGCAGGTCATGGGGAGCCCGGGGGTCTTTCTTAGGAGGACTTTGCACGTGACTCAGAGCACGATAGCAAGAGAGCAGGACCCACAGGGCTCATGCGCCAGGCAGAGGGTCCCACTGGCCTCTGTGGATCCCACCTGCCCTGACGCACCTTGTTCCACCCAGAGCAGAGCAAACTGACGCCAAGCCGAATGCCGAGAGCGTAAGTTTCTAGACCCTTCGTGTCTGCAGTAATACCCCAATGGTTTTCACGACTATGCTTGTGCTCTGTTGCAAGACAATTCGATCCTGGAAACTTGGCCATAAATCAGGGCACGGATTCATCTATGTCTTCAAAACTTTCATTAAGCAACCGTTTCTGGAAGCCTCTGCAGGATCCTGACAGTGGGCCAGCTAGTTGGAACCGATCGATCAGTGTGGCTGGAACAATTAATTACTTAGGAAAGGATCACTGAAAAAAAAAAAAAAACACATCCCCGGGAAATGAAAACCGAAACAATAAAAGCGAGCTTGAAAACGCATCAAAGAAAATAAAGGAGGAAAACCGTGGTCCCTCCTGGAAAGCAGAGGCTCAGAGTGGGCCAGACAGAGCCGGGCACGTGCTCCAACGAGCACAGAAGCCAGGAGTCCGTCCTTACTGTTCCTGGACAGCAGTACCACCGGGCACAAAGGGCGGACGCTCTTCAGGGTGGGCGTCAGGCCAGGCTGGGCGGCGGGAGTGGAGACGCCACCTCTGCTGGCTCTGCTCGAGACCTGCGTCCTGCGCCCCCGGAGCCAGCCCTGGGAGCAGCCCGCTCCTGCTGCCAGGGCCCGCTCGCCAGGACGGTCACGGGCTCCGGGTCAGGGAGGGGTCGTTCTTCTGTCCGTGGAGAGACGGTGATGGGTGAGCACGTGGCCCCTCCCTGCACGTAAAGTGCACGCGCGTTATGCTTCTCTCCCACGACGGACCTGTTGATCCTTGTGTTTTCAATATAAAGCATCTTCAGCGTGCCCAGACGCAACGCGCCCCCACACACCCCTCACCCACACTCACCTCTTCTGTTCTACATTCATCTGGCCCCTCTTTCTGTTATCGCTGGAGCAGTTGTTTGTTTATTTTCAATTAAAAAAAAATTTAGTAAAGGATCATTGATTTACAATACATATTACTTTCAGTTGTACAATCTTTTTGCAGATTATGCTCCATTTAAAGTTATTATAAGATATTGTCTGTATCCACCGTGCTGTGTGTTGCGGTTCCGTCGCTCAGTCGTGTCCGACTCTACAGCCCCGTGGACTGCAGCACGCCAGGCCTCCCTGCCCTTCACCATCTCCCCGAGTTTCCTCAAACTCATGTCCACTGGGTCAGTGATGCCATCCAGCCGTCTCATCCTCTGTCGCCCCCTTCTCCTCCTGCCCTCAATCTTTCCCAGCATCAGCGTCTCTTCCAGTGAGTTGGCGCTTCACATTAGGTGGCCAAAGTAATTTTTACAGATTATACTCCGTTTAAGGTTATCACAAGATATTGGCCATATTCACTGTACTGTACACTAAATCCTTTATCTTATTTATTTCATGCCTGCAAGTCTGCTCCTCTTCTTTTAAATTGATGTATAGTAGCTATACAGTATTACATAAATTACAGGTGTACAGTATAGTGATTTGTAATTTTTAAAGGCGATACTCCACTTATAGTTATTATAAAACATTGGCTCCATCCCCTGTGGTGTGGGCAGCTTGTGCTCCTGTCCAGAAGCTCTGGGAGACACCATCTCCCCACTCCCCTCGCTTGTCCAGGGTGTTGGCAGCGCTCACTTGCTGAGGTCCTGGCACCGAGCCAGGCATCATTATCCCCAGCTCCAAGAGTCCCCACGTCCCTTTCTCTACCTGCAGAGCCAGCAATGGGGGGGCAGGTCCTTCTCAGGCTGCCGCTGTCTCTTCCGTCTCTCTCTCTGACCCACTCTCCCGCCTCTCTCTTGCATTTTCAGGGTCGATTAGACCCACCCAGATAATCCAGGATAATCTCCCTATTTCAAGGCTCTTAACCTTAATCACGTCTGCAGAGTCCCTTCTATGTGGGGTGACCTGCCTACAGGCCCCAGGGTTCAGGGTATGGACCTCCGGGTTAGGGGAGATGCTTGCAGGGGGCCTTATTCTGCCTAAAGGTTGCTCTCAGCCTTTTGCACACTCCTTCTGTGTTCATGCGGCTGAGTCTCTGGGCTCCATCTCTAGGAATGGGATTTCGGGACCAACACTGAGTGTAAACTTTCTAGACATTACTAAAGCTTTCTTCTGCAGGTGGTACATGTTGCATTCCTGTCAACTATATATAGAATTTTTTGCCATGCCAAAAAAAATTGACGTTTAACTTATCAGTCTTTTCTTGCAAGCCTTTGGACGTTGAGGTCTTAGATTTCACCCGGCTTTTACTACCACTTCTGTGATTTCATGTTTGCAGTTAGGTCTCCATCCATTTGGAATTTGTTCTTTTATATGAATGATATGAATCCATACTTTATGATTTTGCACATAGCTGTGTAATTGTCTCAAAGCTATCTATTAAGAAGTCCATTCCGTAGCATTTCATTCCCGTGAGCACGTGGGTCTGTTTCTGAAATCTTTGTTCTGTTCTGTTAGTCTGGCTGTTCATGCAGTAGCTGCACACTGTTTAATTAGCAAGGCTTCAAAGTGTGTTTCAATGCGTGGTGAGGCCTTCACCACCCCCACCATCACACACATGCACACGCGCACACGCCCTCACACGCACACACGCCCGCACGTGCACCGCCTGACTTATGCAGTGTTTTTCTCACCTTCCTCATGTCTCATGACGTCAAGTCTTTCTGTCCACGAACACAGTACGTCTTTCCACGATACGTCTATTTTCATCAGGTGTTTTCTTCTTGGGAAAAGCAGTGGGCTATCTCTTCTTACCTTCACTCTGCTCCCCAAAAGGCAGGGAAGCTGGGGGCTGGAGGCGATCCTTGTGCCCTGAAAGCTGTGATAGGAAGCATGTGAACTTTGTATCAGCCACCCTGACCCCCCTTTTCCTGCCCCATTTCCCAGCTCCAGGGTCCTGGGCATGCTTAACTCCTGTGCCAGCCTCAGGGCCCTCACCTGTGGGCAGGGCAGCAGTGCCGTCACAAGGCCGGCATGAGGACTAATGGGCGTCTGCACATCTGAAATGGCTTTTTCTGACTGTTGCTGGCCTGTAGGATCACAGCTGATTTTGGATTTTTTTTTTTTGAATGAACTCTCACGTGTTCTTGGGCTTCCCTGGTAGCTCAGCTGGTGAAGAATCGGCCTGCAATGCAGGAGATCCCAGTTCAGTTCCTGGGTGGGTTGGAAAGATCCCCGGGAAAAGGAATAGGCTACCCACCCCGGTATTTGTGGGCTTCCCTGATGGCTCAGCTGGTGAAGAATCTGCCTGCCACGCGGGAGACATGGGTTTGATCCCTGGGTCAGGAAGATCCCCTGGAGGATGATATGGCAACCCACACCAGTATTCCTGCCTGGAGAACTCCGTGGACAGAGGAGGTTGGCGGGCTACAGTCCATGGGGTCACAAAGAGTCAGACGTGACTGAGTGACAAAACAGATGTGTTCTAAGCGCTTTTACACATTCACTCATTTAATCTTCGTACTGACTAAGAGGATGCCACCGTGACCCCCTTCCTGCAGACAAGACGCGAGGGACTGAATTGCACAGCTCAGCCCAGGCATGGAGGCGGCCCGAGTGGCCTGGCCGCCCGTGCCCACCTGAGGCTACGGCTGTGTCATAGCCCAGCCCAGCGCTGGGGTGTCTCGGCCCAAAGCTCCGGGAATCTCGCGTTAGTTCGTTAATTCCACTGTCGTTTCTGTGAAGAAGTCACGTCACCTGCTGCCACCGACGGTTGCACTTCTTCCTTTGAAACCTTCATGTCCTTTCTTTTTGTTTTTTCTTTCTTTTTATTTATTGTTCTCAATGGGCGGTCTAGAGCCCCCCCGTATCATATTGAATCAGAGCGGTGATAGAACAACCTTTGTTTTATTACTGACTTTAAAGAAATTCGGTTAAGGTTTTATTATCAAGCCTGACATTTACAACATTTATGGTTGGTTTTGTGGGGAATTTTTGGTATTTTGTTTTTATAGCTAGCTTGTATTGGGTTAAGACAATTCTTTTCGAATCCTGCTTTGCTAGGAGTTGCTTTGGGGAATTTGGGGATTAAAAAAAAATCATAAAGAAGTGTAATTTTGTCAAACTATGTCTTGCATCTATCAAGCTGTTCGTGTTTCTTCATCCTCTGTCTGTTGGTGAGATGATTTAGGTTGATGCTCTAATGCTCCCTAGTCCCAGTGTTTCTGAGATAAATGCGATTTGATGTTTATAGTGTTTGATTCAATTTGGGTTTAAGATTTTTGTATCCATGTTCATAAGTGAACTTGGCCTTTTCTGGCTGTTGGTTTGGCTCTGAAAATTGAGTTTACTTTCTCACCAGTCTTCGTAAATAATGTTGTGATTGCTCTGAGGGGGGAGGTGAGAGGCAGGGGTGCTGACACCCCAGCCTCGCCAGCACAGACAGGAACCTGGAGATCATCTTCTTACAGTTCCTGGGGTTCTCCATCCCAGCTGTGCATTAGTGGGTGGGCAGATTTTTAGCACCCAGAGCCCCCTTACCCCTCACAACAGTTCATCAGCATCTCCAGGTCTGGGGTCCAGGCATCTTCCTGTTTGTACGTAAACAAGATGACAGGTCCCCTGGGTGACACGGCAGGTTAAAAGCTACCATCTCCTGCTCAGGTCCTATCCTGGGGGCCCCTGCGTGGGGCCTGGAGGGGCTGTGTCAGTGATCTAGCCTCTTCTCAGCTCTCTGCCTGGAGGTTCCGAGGCTCCGGTTCCCTGGGGACGACGATCCGGGCGGGCTCCCTGCCGCGTCCCCAGGCTGCACCCAGTGTCTCAGAGCGGCCCCAGAGGGGCAGATCCACAGCTCAGAGTGCTCGCCGCCAGCTCACCGTCAGCCTGTGGCCACCTCTTAGAAGTTTGAGATTGCCTTGAATTCACGTTTACCTTTCACCCTGAAAGTATCTCAAAACTGCATAAAAGTTGCTAGAATACCACAAAGAAACAACCCTCCACCCACCCAAACACTCCATCCGAGCTTTGTCAATTGTCCCTAAATGTCCTCGGTAGCAAAAAGCTCCAGCCTAGGACCGCACGCCTGGCTGTCCTGTCTGTCCTTCCCCGTCACCCGTGCTAGTTCCTCGGTCGTTCCTCGGCTTTCTTGACTTTGACAGTGTCCAAGATCACAGGCCATTCATTTCCCAGAATATCCCTCCACTTGGATTCATGCATTTCTCCATGATTAGACCCAGATGATGCGTCTTTGGTCGGAATGTCGCCAGAGTGACGCTGAGTTCTTTGCGCCGCGTCCTGTTGTGTCTAGTGAGACGTGGAAAGGCCCCGTCTGTGGAGGAGCTGGTTTTGCTCACCCGATTCTCTCCCCTTCACAGGGAGTGAGTATCCTGTGGGAGATGCTTCCAGATGGTGTGAAAATCTCATTCTCCGTTCCACTCACCTCCTAGAGAATCATTCCCTGAATTAATTAGTAAATGAAGCACCCAGTTGTGACCTTTCTAATTCAATTGTTTCTTCTACATTTATTGATTGGACTTTTATTGTTTTGCTTTTTTTTTAAGCTTTCTCATCTCACTTGTTTGTTTACCTCAGTGCGGACCCAGGGGTTCCTATCTTACATGACAGGTTATAATCCGTTTCGATCATTATTCATGTCAGTGTGGGAGGTCCTCCCTCCAGCCGGCTTCTGTGTTCTTTTCACAAGTTCCGGTTATTCCAAGGCCCTCCTTACTTTCTGGCACGAGAGGTTCCAGCTCATCTCACTCCTTCCTCTTCTTTCTCAGCCGTTGCCCTGAGGAACTTTGGATCCTTTCTGTGGAGAGTGGGATTTAGAAACCAAGACCTGGGCCCTGGATGTGCTCACGGCTCCTGGGGTGTCAGTTCTCCCAGACCCTGCTCACAGGTCTGCCCCCAGGCCTGTGTGTCTGTCTACATAAGCTGAGAAGCGCTGGCTCACAGCAGCACCTCCAAATACAGTGCACTGGGTGTGTGTGTGTGTGAGAGAGAGAGAGAGAGTGTGTGTGTGTGTGTGTGTGAGAGAGAGAGAGAGAGAGTGTGTGTGTGTGAGTGTGTGTTGCTCAGTTGTGTTCAACTCTTTGCGACCCCATGGACTGTAGCCCACCAGGCTCCTCTGTCCATGGGATTCTCCAGGCAAGAATACTGGAGTGGGCAGCTGTTCCTTCTCCAGGGGCTCTTCCCGACCCGGGGATGAAGCCCAGGCCTCCCAGCTGCAGGCGGATTCTTTACGGCCTGAGCCACCGGGACGCATACAGCTCAGCACCGCTTCACTCAGGCCTCCACTTCCACACTGACGCCAGCCTGACTTTTCTCCCGGTGCTCCCGTTCTATTTCCTTACTTGCCAAATCCCCCGTGTGTGGCCGACCCTCTGAGATGACCGCCCTGCTTGGACACCTTCTCTGCACGGGTCCTGACAGGGCTCCTTGGCACTGTGCCTCTGGAAGGAAGAGTGAAGGCTGCCCTACAAACTTCAGCTTGCAAACTTAGGTTATCAAAATCTACAGTTGGCCATTGTCTCTCTCATCCTCCCAGTGACACAAGACTCTAAAGTTCTTTCATTCCAGTTGGGTCAGACTTGGGCCCAGCATTTCCGTCCCACCTTTTTTTTTCTGAATCTCCAAAGGCTGTGATGGCTGTTAGCATCTCTTCTTACAGTCAGTGCTTGCTTAGATTTCACGGCCAGTCTGCCTGCAGCCTCACTTCCCGCTCTGTTGGCCTCCAGGCATGTGCCTCTCTCCTCAGCACGCTCAGCCGTGCGTCGCTCATGTGTCTCTTACAGTCCGTCCAGCTCTGCTCTGGCTCTCGGGTGGGAGGTTATCTGGTCTGCCAAATCTTCAGAACTGGATGTCCGTTCAAAATAGTTTGTCTAAAATATTTTAATATTAACTCAGCAAGTCTGAAAATTCTGGTAGTGGTACAGACGGTTGGAACTTCAAAACCAGAAAGGAAATGTTTTCCCCTGAAACTCGTTATCCAGACCATTTGTGTTTCAATGTTCCTAGCAAGTAAATGTTCATCTATAAAAAGAAACTTGGATCCAACCCACAGGGGTAAGGCTTACCCACGTTTCCTGGCCAAGAGGAGACTGGAGGATACTTGCTGGCATTCTATCGCTCGGTGCCCGGGGGGCCCTGAGCCACCCCCGTCCCGGAGCTGACACACACTCGGCCTCTGGGACACCCCGCCTGCCTCACAAATGAGACGCCACTCTCCTCAGTCCTCTGCACCGACCCCGTCAGCAGACCGCCACGGGTGTGTGCTGTGCTCATCCATCTGTTGATTGAATTAGTCGGAACTGGTTTTCATTCATATACTAAGTTATCCCAAGAAAATCTCACAATGATGTGGCGAAGATTAGCATGGATGTCCACTGTGGGGCAAACGAATCCTGCTCTTATTTATGAACCTAAGTAGCCTCGAAGGCATGTTACAGCAGGGTGGCCATTCAAAACTCAATGGAGGGGGCTTCCCTGGTCGCCCAGTGGGAGAGAATCCGCCTGCCAGTGCAGGAGACGTGGGTTTGATCCCTGATCCGGGAAGATCCCACATGCTGCAGGGCAGCCAAGCCTGTGTGCCAAGCCCATGCTCTGGAGTCCATGCCCCGTGACGAGAGAAGCCGCCACAGCGCAAAGTTCGCGCGCCACGTCTAGAGAGTAGCCCTGCTCACCACGACTAGAGAAAGCCGTGCAGCCGCGAAGGCCAGCACAGCAGGGAATAGTAGTGAAGGAGTAGGCATCTCACAAAGGTCTTGGAAGGCCCTTCGTTGCTAGGCCGGTGTTCAGTTATCTCAGCCTGAAGGCAGAGCGCACTCCGACTCACCCCGCTCATCTGCTAATACACGCATGGCCCATCTGGGGACTGAGCAGACCTGCAGCCTCTGAGACCTTTCGAGAGACCCCATCACTCCTCTCCTTGTATCAGTACCGCCTTCCTGGCCGTCATCACCTTCCACGCATCGTCCTCTGACTCACCCCCGGGGAAGGGCCACGGACAAGGCCCCCGAGGACACATGGTGTGGAGAACGACCCTGTTGGTGGCCAGCACAGGCTTCGGGACCAGAGAAGCTGGGATGGAGCCCCTGCTCTGCCCTCCCGGCGGGGTGGCTCTAGGTGAATCGTTTGTTCAGGTGCTTCCGCCACAGAGCAGGACTGACAGCAGCTGTCTCGCGGGCTGCGGGAGCGTCAGGACATGTGGGCCTGTTTGCATGTCCTGGAAGTGCATGGCTCCGTGTTCTGTGGACACGAGACTTTACGAGCAGAGTCTCCTCTGAGAAGCCTGTAAGTGCCTCAGGGCAGGGGGAGGCCGTGTCCACATCACACTGGCCCCCAGGAAGCCTCGGCGCACCCCCGCTATTCCTCTGAGAATGGGCACATTCCCTGGCCCAGGCAGGCTCCACATTTCCTAAACTCAGCACACTGGGGCCCTGGAGACCATGAGTGGTGTATATGAAGCCTTCTGAAACAAGCCACACCTCATTCTCTTCGCATGGGTGCGGATCAAGCCCAGGCAGCTGCTCTCTGTGCTTACCCGGTCGCTCATCCAAGAAACGGTCACCGCCTCCTGCCTCGTGCCTGGCCGCGGGCTGGGATCCCCGGAGCAATGAGGCTCGGGGACACGCGGGCCAGTGAGCGGTCGGCCACTTAGCAATTCATCACGTGGAAAGCAGGGGAGTGATTTATAGAGGTTTGCTCGGGGTGCTGGCTGAGGAAGGAGGCCTGAGTCCACTTAGGTGGCTGCAGAGGTCCACAGAGAGGGTGGCATCCTGGCCCACCCCCCAGGGACCACAGCCGCTAGCCAGGGAGAGCAGAGGGCAGCCGGGCAGCCTCTGGGAGCAAGGACCGGGCTGTGCCAAACACTCCACGACAGGACCGCCTCTGCTCTTCTTCCTCTGATCCATGGATTTGCAGAAGTTTCTTTTGAATTCTGACTGCTATTTAAGTGTGCCGAGAAGGTTGCATCCTTGGGGTTGTCGCTGGTGAAGTGTGGAATCAAAGACCCTCATTGGTGGAGCCCCCTTGAAAGGCCTGAAATAAGCTGATGCCCAGATGTGGGTTAATAAAATTGTAAACAGCGGTTTTCCCAGGTAACTCTGGCCCTGTAATGCTTCACTTAATTAGTAACCTTTGACTGGAGAGTGAGCACAGCCTCTCTTCCCACATTTCACGGCACACCAGGAGAGGAGAGAGTGCAGACGGCACGTCTTTTCCCTGCTCCCACTCCCGCCTGCCCACCTGCCCAGAGCCCCTGCGCCCACCCCTCATCACAGCCATGGGCTGAGCTAATAGCCAGAGTCACCCCAGCTGCTCCCAAGCCTTCACTGAGCGTGGTTTTCTGCCATGAAGATGCTGGTGGTAGCCCCCGGGTGCAGGTAAAAACTGGTTCCATCGGAAAGAGGGAAGAAAAAAAAAAGCCCAGTTAGTGTGTATTTGTGCATAATAGTAGCCATTTTCTCAACGGGAATGGTTTCAGGGAGTGTTATGTGCTCATAAAACACAGCACGGCCTCTGAGTGCTGGTCTCGGTAACTAAAGAGCAGCTGGGGTGGAGGCCGGGGCCCGGGGCCCGGGCAGGGCGCCCGCAGGGGCCCGAGGCGGTCGGCGGGGCTCAGGGCTGGTGGGTGGAGACGCACCTTCCTTCCGCAGAGAAGCCGGGGTGGGGCGGGGGTTCTGTCTCCCCCTGCCACCCCGTGAGGACGGGATCCAGGCTGGAGAGTGGAAGCCTGGCCTTCGTTTCCTCTCCTGGCCGACACACTTCCCCAGAGAAAGCTGGACGAGTCCTGTGGCCTTGGGGGCTTGGCTCCCTCAAGATAACGCTGCGAGGACACGGCATTGAGAGCCTCCCCACTGGCTCGTGTGTACTGAGCACTTAATAAACACAAGCAGATGAGAAAACTGGGCAAGTCAAGGCAAGTGTTTGGACTCAAAGAGAGTGGCCTGCGGCAGCGTGGCTCCAAGGAAGGACTGTCCTTGCCCTGGGAGTGCTCCTGGGATGGCCTGTGCAGAGTGCACGGCTCGGCCCAGAAAGTGCTGCCGTCAAGCCGGCTGCCAGGCCCAGGCCGGGCCCATCTGCCCACCCAAGGGCAGCGTCCTGCTGATGCTCAGCTCGGAAGGTGCTGGACTCCCGTGGTCTCCAGTCAGAGAACTGAGGTGGCCCACGTCCCCGACGGGGGAGGAGGGGTGCTGGTCGGGAGGAGCAGCTCCCGCGGCCAGAAGCCAGCCCGGCTTGAGTCAGCTGCGCGTCCAGAGCGTCCAGGAGCTGGTGGGGGAGTCTATTCACATGGAACCAGGACCAGGCCACATCGGCCGTTCCCGGCGCCCGCCCCCAGGAGACTGTCCGTCTTTGCCTGTGTGTCCGTCCACCTGGCGGCCTGCCGCCCCCTCCACGGTGTGCTCTGTCTCTGGCAGGGTCACAGGTCAGATGCTCTTTGTCTCATCACCTCGAGCTCCGGAGCTGGGGCTTTCTAATGGCTGGTCTCACCCCTCCTGCCCTCGTCATGGGTGGTGTCGAGCTGTCTGCGGCCCTTCCGACAGGGGCTGTCAGCGTTTCAGTTGTCGTAAGCCTTCACTGGTGGAGTTTCTTTTTCATAATAGGAAGGAAAAGAGCAGCGTTGTTTCTGAGCAGTCTGTCACGTGTGCGTACGAGGGCTGTCCACTGACGGCTCCTTCAGGAGCGCTCGGCCATCAGACAGAGTTGTGAGATGGGAACAGCTCGGTTCCGGTGCGACGCCTCTGCCCGGTCGCGCGCGTGCCGCGGGGATGGGTGACAAGGACGTGCACGCTTGGGTATTTCACAGTATTTATTATTTGCTTGATTGTCCATGATAACGCCCTTGTGATGACCTTCCTCTCTTATTTCTCGACTTGCGTAGGGAGACTGTACAGGATGGACGGTTTGAAGTGGCTTATTTGTTCGTTGAGTCTATCAGGTCCTTCCTCCCTCCTGTTAGGGGACTTTCTAACAGAGCACAGGAGAAGGGAATGCTGCAGCCTAAGGGTCAACTCAAGGGCAACCGAGGGGAGCGCTTCACGACAAATGTCGCTTTCAAGAAATAGAGGCCAGCGTCCGTGTAAACCACCCCTGTCAAACTGAATTTAATTTTGCGGGAGTTATGTTTTCCTGTTCTTTTGGAGAACCGCTCAGATCCTTTCATCCTAATTCTCTTGGTGGGATTTTAGATTTGCCTGTGCGTTTCCTTTTTCCCGTCCTTAGGTTTTGCATTTGCTTCTCCCAGTCGCCCATTCATCCAGCAAACACTTGTTGAGCCCCTACTGCCATATTGGTTTCCAGACTCGTGCCACGTACTAGATTACAAAGACAGGAAGCGTTCAGTCCCCACCTCTAGAAATCCACAACTGGGGCAGTGGGTAGGAGGAATGATTGAGGTGTAATAATCAATAAAATGAGGCTTGTGGGAACTGTTATTTAAAAAAAAAGTGTTGCCAAGACAGCCTTGGAAAGAAAAGGGGTAACAGTGGGATAGTCAAGGAGGGCTCCACGTAGGAGGTGAACTTTCTGTGGCTTGATGGGGAGCAGGACACTCCAAGCAGAGAAAATAGCAGAGTGACCTGGAAAGATCGTTTGTTACTCACAGTTCCCGAGAGGAGGGGGCACGCGATGCCAGGCAGGGCCACACGGGGAGACCCCAGGGTGGCTGGAGGCAGAGAGAGGGAGGATCAGTGCAGACCAGAGGCCTCCCCGAGGTTTCTGCAGAAGGAGTGGACAAGGTGGGGTGGGCAGGCTGAGGACTGGCTGGTCTGGATTGTTCCCGCAGGCTCCGGGGCACAGGGCCCGTCCCGGTTGCATGGAACCTGCCCAGGGTGGAGAGGACAAGTGAAAGGTGGCCCAGAGGGTGGGAGCCCGTGGAGGAGGTGTGGGCGGTGGGCTCTGGGTTGGCTGGTTTGCACAGGGAGGCGTGCTCACGGCTGAGCTGTTGACTGTCTCTAGGACCCAGCTGCCCGGGCGGGGGGCGGGGCGGGCGGCGGTCCCTGCATGGCCAGCAAGGCCCCAGTGTCAGGGTCCTTGATTCAGAGCGAGAACTGTGGCTGGCACACACAGGGAAGGCTGAGCGGCAGCATGGTTGGTTGGCTGGGCATGAGCAGCCAGTGATGGGAGCAGGCACCAGAGGGGAGGAGGGAGCCGACGTGAGGCCTGCAAGGCCTTGCTGAGGGGACTGTGTTCCTGAGAACCCGAGTCTCCCGGTCTCTGAGCTCCAGCCAGGGTGTCCCAGCGCTCCGCACGCTTCCCCCGTCAGCGTCTCCCGGTGGGCCTTCGGGGCTGTCCTGTGGTCCCCACTCCAAGGCCAGGTGCCTGCATCACGTGAGCAGGAGGTGGGGCTTCTTGGGTTCCTGCCCCTTTCCCAGCCCCCCAGACTCCCACCCCACCTCACTTCATCAGTGATGGCACCCAACCCTCGCCGGCATCTCGGGATCTTAGCAAGTGGTACGACACCCGCACAGGGTTCGTGGAGATGTGGGCAGTCCTGTTTGCCCTAGAGAGGGGGCGTGTCTGAGGGGGAGAAGTGTCAGACACAGAGCCGTCCCCCCGATGCTCGTGAGGGACCCTGGGAAGCCAGCTTCACGTGAGGGCTGAGCGGGAGCTGGGTGCCCGGCTCTCTCAGTGGCTCCAGGCTGGTCCCACACCTCCCTCCCCACCCCGAGTCATAGAGCAACTCTTTGGTGGGGGGCTTGGGCCACACACAGTGGGTCTATAGACTCCAGGAAGGCAGGCCCCCAGGGGCCCCCAGTGCAGGGACAGTTCTGGGTCCACAGTGGCTTCCAAGGGAAGCCTCTTCTTGGGATGGGGGGACTTTATGGAAAAACTGGTTCCTAGGAGGATATTTCAGGGGGAATATGAATAAAGTGGTAGGAACCCCAGCACCCAGGAGAGGTGAGAGAAGGAAGGCTGGGCAGCGGAGAGGGCCCTGGGCCATCCATGGGACCAGGGTGGTGAGCCGGGCTTGAATCTACAGTCGTCAGGGCTGTTCACTGGTGCAGGGGCCGGGGGACAAAGCCCTGAGCCTCTGGAACGGTCACGTCACAATCCTCCTGCCTCTGAAGACAGAAAGAATATGAAATAGCTAAAAAGTAAATGAATCACCAGCTATCACGATCAGAGGAGGGAGGAAGCCGGCCTAGGGCTGTTTCCCAGCAGGAACCTCCATACAAGCTGGTGTCAGGCAGTGCAGGGTGGGCTGGGGAGCTCATTAGGGTCGCAGGCTGCCCGGACTCTGGGAACTGGCCTTGAGCCCCGTTCAGGTCTGAGTCCCGGCCTGGTTGTGCTGAAATCTGCCAGCGGGGCCAGCGGGGCGGCCCATCTGACCCGCCCCCACCCCCTTCCTCCACACCCCCAGCTGCCTCTCTGGGCGGCCGGGTGTGGGGACGTGGCTCAGACCACAGGCTGCTGGACGGGCGGGTTTTCCTTCTGACTCCAGGGCTCGGCTCAGCAGGCGTCCATGGCATGGATTCTGCAGCTTTCTCTGTCCTCCGCTCTGCGTAAGAACAGGACCCCCCCCCCACCTCTCCCCTCCCGGCCCACAGCTTAGCTCCACGTGCGCCCTCTCCACTCACTGTCCCTGTGGGCTAGGTTAATGCCTCTCCTCTGAGTGGCCATCGATGCCCGGCCCCAGGGATGCTGAGCTCAGTAGGGCTGCGGGCGGCGGGGGCACTGGAGGTCCTGCCCGGCGGGCTGGTTTCCACCTGACTTCTCAGAGGCAGGGGCTTCCCAGGGCAGGCAACTCGGCAACCCACTCAGCTAGGGTGGAGAGTCTGGGACCCCCGGCATTCAAAGGGCAGGCGGGTCTGAAGGAGCCCTGCCTCCCGGGTCTCGGGTGCCAAGTGCCTGCCGGGGTTGGGGACAGCAGCCCAGAGCCCTACCCAGAGGAGGCAGGAGGCGGCAACTCCTGGGGCTTCAGCACAGGACGCAGGGCTCCCCGTGGATGCTCGCGACCGCCCCCCGCCAAGCAGCATTTGAGATGTATGGCATCTCTGCTCTCCTCCTAAGTATTGCAAAGTGCTGTTTGTTAGCTTTAAAAGAAAAAGAAGCAAAAAAAAAAAAAAAAATATTGTCAAAACCCCAGCCTCCCCATCGAGCTCTGATTGTTTTATCTTTAAAGAATTCCTCCACACCCCCTGCCCAGCGCATCATTAGTGAGCGTTGGTTGCTTCTAGAACACTCCTTCCTGACGGTCTCGGAATCTAAGCGGAGAGCCTGAGGAGCCCAGCAGGAAACACAGTCCTTGGCTCCTTGTGGAGAAGCGCCCCCTCTCTTTACTCCACGTGTAAACCGCGTGTCACGCAAACTCGACCCCCCAGCCCCGAGGTCTGCAGCCACAGTCAGTTCTCTGATCGTTGACTGTGGAGCTCAGTGCTAGGCAGCCCCTCTCAACACTGATTTTGAAATCATGCACGTTTGCTTGTATTAACACATTCATCCGTATGTTAATAAGCCTACCGGTTGGGCACCGAGTTGTGGCCCGGGAATGCCGCATCCCCCGAGCGGAAGGCAGTCCAGGGCCCTGTGAGTGAGCCCGCCCGAGTCCCATCTGTCTGAAGGCCGCTGATGGCATCTGACTCGCACATCAGGGTCCGGCCCAGACGCTGTCAACCGAGGAGCAGAGCTGCAGAAACCGCAGACCCGGAGGGCGCCGTGCATTGCCCTTCTGACCAGCCTCACGCCTGGCGCGGCCCCCACTGCCTCTCCAGGCTCTAAACCGCCCCTCGGGTGCTCTCCCCGAGCCCCGCACCGCCCGCCGCTCCCTCACCCGCGAGCACCCGGAACCTTTGCCAGGCATCACGTCTGAGCGAGCCTGGACGTGACCAGCCCTGCGTCACAGAAGGTGCCGGAGGGCACAGAATTAGGGCGTCGCCTTCTGTGGCCTGTTTCAGGGGTGGGGCAGGGGTGGTCCTGTTCACAGAGGCGTCCCGAAGGCCCGGATTCTGTCCAGATACCAAGGACTTCATCCCGAAGGCCCAGTTTCGGTCCAGATTCCAAAGACGTTGCCAGCTTCATGGAGAAGAGCAGAGGGCGGACGTGTTTTCGGAAGGTTCGGATGTTGAGACTGTGATGCTGTTGAGTCACAACAGACAGGCCCACGGGAGAGAATGGCCGGCAGGTCCACGGGACCGTGAAGTACCCACCTGAGCCCCAATGCTGTGGCCTCCATTCAAATCCAGGTCTTTTAAAAAAGAGTGGTAGACAGGAGGGGAAATGTGACTTGGGTACCCCAGCCCTGCGGCTGTAGGTTACGCTCCTCAGAACAAAATCCCCGCAGCAGCACCTCCTGTGGGGTCACGTGCTGAAGCTAGGGAGACCTGGGCCCCCGAGCGCCGGGCCCTGGACCCCGGCCACCCTCCTCCTGACGCCCCTGCCCCTCCAGCTGCTCGCTGCTTCGCTGCCCTCCGAGCTCAGTACCTGCTCTGACATCCTGATCTTTTCCCCATCATGTTCTTGGCTGGTCACCACCTTTTGTACTTTTGATGTTTTCTCATTGAGGTGAAATTTCTGGTGAACATCAAGTTGACCACCTCGAAGTGTACGGTTCACAGATTGGTGCCTCCAATTCAGGCTCCACCCCCACCTGGGGCCGAAACGTTTCCAGGCTCCCGAGGCGATGCTGCGCCCGCCTCCCCCGCCCTGGTGCCCAGCCGTCTGCCCTCTGCTCCTGCGGGTCCAACTGTCCTGGGTATTTTATGAGATGGGATCACGCAGCGTGTGGCCTCCGGGTCTGGTTCCTCTCGGCATCACGCCTTCGAGGCCCGCCTGCGGCGCGGCAGGGGTCAGCGCTCCGCCCCTTCCGTGGCCAGGGAGCATCCGTCCTGGGGCTGCTCCGCTGTTTCTCCATCAACCTTCGACGGGCACTTGCATGCTTTGCCCCTGGGCTGCTGTGAGCAGAGCGTCCATGAGTGCGCACAAAGGCTGGAGAGCCAGCTTGCACTTCTTCAGGGTGTAGACCCAGAAGTGAGGTTGCTGGGTCACGTGGTGGTTCTGGGTTTAACTGTTGGAGGACCTGCCAAGCCGCTTTCATGTAGTGAATGGAGAGGGTTTAGAGTTTTGTGGTTCGTTTCTCTGGGACTCAGGCCACCCGGCCCCATGTTTGCTGTCCCCTCTGGTCTTGCAAGTCTCCAGTCCACCAAGGTCCTTCTAAATCCTCATGCCACCCCCACCCCGTGACCGCCTGCCAGCTTTGTTTCTCTGCAGATGTCACAAGCGCATTTCTTGTGCTGTCGCTGAAGCTGTCTGTGGGGCGTCACCTGCACGGGGCCCTGGCCAGCCCGCCTCAGCACTGCCTGCTTGGCCTGAGGCTCTCCGTGCCCACAGCCCTCCATCTGCAGGTGTCCCCGGGCCCCCGACCCGCCGAGCCTGCACAGGCCCCGCACCTGCCTGGACGGGGTGCAGGGACCTACAGAGAACTCGGGGGCTTCCCTGGCAGGTGGTAACCAGTGCCCCCCGCCCGCACCGTTGCTCTCTCACGGGGTCAGGTCCATTGGTCCACAGGGCAGGCGGTGCAAGCAGGACGATCAGACTGGCTCGGGCAGAAATAGAGGCCGATCAGATGAGGATGGGGATCAGGAGAGGTGTGGCTCAGGGTCAGGCCGGGTGGTCCTGGAAGGGCTGAAAATACCGCCCGAGCAGCTGACTGGACGGGAGTTCACAGACAGGGAATAAAACCAGCAGGAGGCAGAGTATCAGGCAGGAGGAGGGGACGGGCGGGGCTCAGGACGGAAGGTGCTGGGTCAGCTGTGCCCCAAGGCAGGCCTCACCTCAGCTGGTTCCCAGGGCAGCAGCAGGGTCCCCTGCACAGGAACCTCCAGAGGCCCAGCCAGCAGTGGCGTCTTTGGCGTGCGTTCGGGCAGCAGGGGTCAGGGTGGAAGCAGGAGGCACGGTGGGGGAAACAGCTCTGGACCCTCTGTGGGGACTCCCAGCCACTCAGGCCCCGTGGGGCTGGGCAGGTCTTCTCTGCCGGCTGGTCCCCTGTCCACAGGGATAAAGGACCTGAAGGCAGGCCCCATCCCGAGCCCTTGGTCTGAGTCCCCGGGGCCAAGTATGCCCAGGCCCTGACTGAGAGCTGGTGACTGAAACCCCCAGACCCAGTGGTGGGGACAGAGGGGCCCCCACTAGGAGGTGCAGGTCCGGGGGTTGGGGGGTGTGTGCTCACGGGACCGAACGACCCTCAAGTGAGGGATTGGCCAGCGGCCTCAGCCCCACATGGTCCAGCGGGTCCCAGGCCCTCCATCCTGCAGGTTGGAGCCATCGGGGACGAGGAGGAGTGGGTCACCCTCTGCGAGGAGGAGAACGAGCCGGATGCCCAGATGCTGGAGATCCCGGACCTCACGCCCTACACTCACTACCGGTGAGAGCCGCCCGCCGGGGCCCTCTGTCCGTGTGGTGAAATCCAGCTGCACGCGTGCAAGCGAGACGCTTCCAGCTGCCGTAGCAGTAAACTGAGCCTTTCCGGCCACCAGATGCTGTTGAGTGTCATTCCCAGAGAGACTATCCCTGCTGCCAGGCCAGCAGTGTCCCTCCCACCACCTTCGCTGGCCGGGCAGCCAGCAGGCCTGGCTGGTGTATCAGGCTCAGTAGCCAAGACCCACGTGGTTGGAGATGTAGTTTTGCTTTTTTTTTTCCTCACAGAACTCCACCTCTGGGGCTGTTAGGTACCGCGTGTGTGAAGAGCAGACGTCCTTGAAACACCACCTGCCTCACCCTCCCCGGGTCCCGGAAGCATGGGTTTCACTAATCAAGCATTTAATGTGCCATTTAACCTTTGCCTCTTGACCCGAAACTTATCCAGGCAGTAAATCCTTGGCCCAAACAAAGGGCAGAGTGATGGTGGCTGCTTGAGATGCCGTGACTTCCCGTAAGATTGAGGAAAGAGATAGGATTTCCAGTTATCTCAGATGCTGGGTGTGATAGTGTCACTGTTCTGCCAGGATGGACGCACTTCATGTGACTGGGGAACAAAAGACTGAGAATGACTAATTCAGGGAGTAAAAGGGGAAATTACATCTTTGTGAAGAACACCGTTTCAATACCAAAGTGAGGGTTTTTGGTTTTTTTAAAAAAACCTAATGAGAGGTGCTATTGAACCTACGCTCATTTTAACATCCTTCCTAGGTTTAGAGCAGATGAATCAAGATTCACTCGTTTTTAGGGGAAAACATTCAGCGTAAAATGAGCTGCCGAGCTCCACGGTGTGCCGTGTGAAACTGGTGTGGGGTTTTGTTTCCTTCCGTTTCCCACGTCCCTCCCCCTGCAGGTTCCGAATGAGGCAGGTGAACGTCGTCGGTGCCGGCCCCTTCAGTCAGTCCTCCCGCGTCATCCAGACGCTGCAGGCCCCCCCGGACGTGGCCCCCACCAGCATCACCGTCCGCACTGCCAGCGAGACTAGCCTGCGGCTCCGCTGGGTGGTGAGTCGGGGGGGCGGTGCTGGGGGGAGCCCGGAGCTTAGTCCTCGCTTCCTCCTGCCTCTGTCCAGGTCAGAGCTAATCTCGTCATTAAACCAAGAAGTGGTGCACTCTACAATTACTGCTGGGTCTCAGACCATCCCCAGCTGTTTTGTTAATTAGTAGTGTTACCCACTGGCTTCTTGGAACCAAGACATATTCTTTAGGGAAGAAAGTCGACCATCCCATGGGCTCAACCTATAAGTCCTTAAGCTCGGTCGACACGGAACGGGTCCGAAGTATTTGTAAGAGAGCCAGCTTGATATTGAATCAGAACATTTGCTCACAAAATTAAGCCACAATATATTAAAAGAAATTAAGTCCAGCTAGTTACTGACAAGGCTTCCTGTAATTAACAGAAGAAAAGTTCCAGGGAAAAGTAAAAAAGAAAAAGTCCAAGAATATTCACCCCAGAGTAGCTTTTCCCTGGACTCGGCCCCGTAAGGCAGGCTGGTGCTTGGGTACCCTCATGCGGGTGGTTCCGAGACAGGGGCTCACCACAGACTGCTGTCCGCTTCCAGCCACTGCCGGACTCTCGGTACAATGGGAACCCCGAGTCCGTGGGCTACAGGATCAAGTGCTGGCGCCCGGACCTGCCCTCTGCGGTGCAGACCCAGGTCATCAGTGACCGGCTGGAGCGGGAGTTCACGGTCGAGGGGCTGGAGGAGTGGACCGAGTACGCACTGCAGATGCAGGCCTTCAACGCCATCGGCGCCGGGCCCTGGAGTGCGGCCGTGCGGGGCCGGACCCGGGAGTCGGGTGAGTTGGGGCTCCGGGCCCTCCCGTGTCTCCTGCAGGAGGAGCTGAGCGGGCCCAGGCTTGCGGCATCTCACTGGCTCATCCTTACCCCACCCCACGCCCCCTGCCATGTCTTTCCTGAGTGATTAGGTCAGCCTGCCTCAGAGCCCATGACACTGCTCTGCATTTGATGACAGACTCTCCCAGGGGCTGGACTTGCATTGCTGTCTCTAATTAAGGATGATTTTCACCACCAGTGATTGGAAGTAGGAGGATACGGAGACTCGGACGGGATCTTTATGACGTACGGTTTTCAGGAATTCCTCCTGACAAAGTTGTGCGTGTGGTGTGTCGAGACAGCTTCCCCAGAAAATAGACCCTCAAAAATTCTGTTGCTTTTGCACAATAGGAGTTTCTCTTTACAGCGTAAGATGGGTGTGCCTGTGAGTGAGTCCATGGGGTGATTTGAGGACCCAGGCTCTGCCGTCCTGTAGACTAGCTGCCATCTGCTTGCAGTGGCCAGAGGGGAGAGATGAGCAAAGGGTGGGCACCTCTGCCTCTTGACACCTGCCCGGAGACGGCTCACAACCCTTTGGTTACTTCCAGGAAGGGAGGAGATCTTCCAGAGGTCGCTCGGCAGAATGCTTATCTTCTAGGTTCCATGGCCAGACTGGTCAACAGCAGTTTGCAGGACCCTTGCTGGCCTGGTTTGAGCTTGTAGAAACTCAGAAAAGTGTTGCTGACACCTTTAAAGACACACAAACCAGCTCTTTCCGAGGGTCTGAAATAGGGAGATTTTCTCCTGAAGAGAAAGACCGTCTCTGCTCTTCAGCTCACCCCCACCCACGCTGTTCGGTGCTTGATGCACCAGGGAGCTGCTTACCCTAGACCACGTGGGCTATAAGAAGTCATGCTCCGAATACCTTCTTGACCTCCACCCAAGAGGGCTGAGAAAAAGGTGTAAAGTCTTGGGTTAGAAGTCATGCTCCGAACACCTTCCTGACCTCCACCCAAGAGGGCTGAGAAAAAGGTGTAAAGTCTTGGGTTAGAAGTCATGCTCCGAACACCTTCCTGACCTCCACCCAAGAGGGCTGAGAAAAAGGTGTAAAGTCTTGGGTTAGAAGTCATGCTCCGAACACCTTCCTGACCTCCACCCAAGAGGGCTGAGAAAAAGGTGTAAAGTCTTGGGTTAGAAGTCATGCTCCGAACACCTTCCTGACCTCCACCCAAGAGGGCTGAGAAAAAGGTGTAAAGTCTTGGGTTAGAAGTCATGCTCCGAACACCTTCCTGACCTCCACCCAAGAGGGCTGAGAAAAAGGTGTAAAGTCTTGGGTTAGAAGTCATGCTCCGAACACCTTCCTGACCTCCACCCAAGAGGGCTGAGAAAAAGGTGTAAAGTCTTGGGTTAGAAGTCATGCTCCGAACACCTTCCTGACCTCCACCCAAGAGGGCTGAGAAAAAGGTGTAAAGTCTTGGGTTAGAAGTCATGCTCCGAACACCTTCCTGACCTCCACCCAAGAGGGCTGAGAAAAAGGTGTAAAGTCTTGGGTTAGAAGTCATGCTCCGAACACCTTCCTGACCTCCACCCAAGAGGGCTGAGAAAAAGGTGTAAAGTCTTGGGTTAGAAGTCATGCTCCGAACACCTTCCTGACCTCCACCCAAGAGGGCTGAGAAAAAGGTGTAAAGTCTTGGGTTAGAAGTCATGCTCCGAACACCTTCCTGACCTCCACCCAAGAGGGCTGAGAAAAAGGTGTAAAGTCTTGGGTTAGAAGTCATGCTCCGAACACCTTCCTGACCTCCACCCAAGAGGGCTGAGAAAAAGGTGTAAAGTCTTGGGTTAGAAGTCATGCTCCGAACACCTTCCTGACCTCCACCCAAGAGGGCTGAGAAAAAGGTGTAAAGTCTTGGGTTAGAAGTCATGCTCCGAACACCTTCCTGACCTCCACCCAAGAGGGCTGAGAAAAAGGTGTAAAGTCTTGGGTTAGAAGTCATGCTCCGAACACCTTCCTGACCTCCACCCAAGAGGGCTGAGAAAAAGGTGTAAAGTCTTGGGTTAGAAGTCATGCTCCGAACACCTTCCTGACCTCCACCCAAGAGGGCTGAGAAAAAGGTGTAAAGTCTTGGGTTAGAAGTCATGCTCCGAACACCTTCCTGACCTCCACCCAAGAGGGCTGAGAAAAAGGTGTAAAGTCTTGGGTTAGAAGTCATGCTCCGAACACCTTCCTGACCTCCACCCAAGAGGGCTGAGAAAAAGGTGTAAAGTCTTGGGTTAGAAGTCATGCTCCGAACACCTTCCTGACCTCCACCCAAGAGGGCTGAGAAAAAGGTGTAAAGTCTTGGGTTAGAAGTCATGCTCCGAACACCTTCCTGACCTCCACCCAAGAGGGCTGAGAAAAAGGTGTAAAGTCTTGGGTTAGAAGTCATGCTCCGAACACCTTCCTGACCTCCACCCAAGAGGGCTGAGAAAAAGGTGTAAAGTCTTGGGTTAGAAGTCATGCTCCGAACACCTTCCTGACCTCCACCCAAGAGGGCTGAGAAAAAGGTGTAAAGTCTTGGGTTAGAAGTCATGCTCCGAACACCTTCCTGACCTCCACCCAAGAGGGCTGAGAAAAAGGTGTAAAGTCTTGGGTTAGAAGTCATGCTCCGAACACCTTCCTGACCTCCACCCAAGAGGGCTGAGAAAAAGGTGTAAAGTCTTGGGTTAGAAGTCATGCTCCGAACACCTTCCTGACCTCCACCCAAGAGGGCTGAGAAAAAGGTGTAAAGTCTTGGGTTAGAAGTCATGCTCCGAACACCTTCCTGACCTCCACCCAAGAGGGCTGAGAAAAAGGTGTAAAGTCTTGGGTTAGAAGTCATGCTCCGAACACCTTCCTGACCTCCACCCAAGAGGGCTGAGAAAAAGGTGTAAAGTCTTGGGTTAGAAGTCATGCTCCGAACACCTTCCTGACCTCCACCCAAGAGGGCTGAGAAAAAGGTGTAAAGTCTTGGGTTAGAAGTCATGCTCCGAACACCTTCCTGACCTCCACCCAAGAGGGCTGAGAAAAAGGTGTAAAGTCTTGGGTTAGAAGTCATGCTCCGAACACCTTCCTGACCTCCACCCAAGAGGGCTGAGAAAAAGGTGTAAAGTCTTGGGTTAGAAGTCATGCTCCGAACACCTTCCTGACCTCCACCCAAGAGGGCTGAGAAAAAGGTGTAAAGTCTTGGGTTAGAAGTCATGCTCCGAACACCTTCCTGACCTCCACCCAAGAGGGCTGAGAAAAAGGTGTAAAGTCTTGGGTTAGAAGTCATGCTCCGAACACCTTCCTGACCTCCACCCAAGAGGGCTGAGAAAAAGGTGTAAAGTCTTGGGTTAGAAGTCATGCTCCGAACACCTTCCTGACCTCCACCCAAGAGGGCTGAGAAAAAGGTGTAAAGTCTTGGGTTAGAAGTCATGCTCCGAACACCTTCCTGACCTCCACCCAAGAGGGCTGAGAAAAAGGTGTAAAGTCTTGGGTTAGAAGTCATGCTCCGAACACCTTCCTGACCTCCACCCAAGAGGGCTGAGAAAAAGGTGTAAAGTCTTGGGTTAGAAGTCATGCTCCGAACACCTTCCTGACCTCCACCCAAGAGGGCTGAGAAAAAGGTGTAAAGTCTTGGGTTAGAAGTCATGCTCCGAACACCTTCCTGACCTCCACCCAAGAGGGCTGAGAAAAAGGTGTAAAGTCTTGGGTTAGAAGTCATGCTCCGAACACCTTCCTGACCTCCACCCAAGAGGGCTGAGAAAAAGGTGTAAAGTCTTGGGTTAGAAGTCATGCTCCGAACACCTTCCTGACCTCCACCCAAGAGGGCTGAGAAAAAGGTGTAAAGTCTTGGGTTAGAAGTCATGCTCCGAACACCTTCCTGACCTCCACCCAAGAGGGCTGAGAAAAAGGTGTAAAGTCTTGGGTTAGAAGTCATGCTCCGAACACCTTCCTGACCTCCACCCAAGAGGGCTGAGAAAAAGGTGTAAAGTCTTGGGTTAGAAGTCATGCTCCGAACACCTTCCTGACCTCCACCCAAGAGGGCTGAGAAAAAGGTGTAAAGTCTTGGGTTAGAAGTCATGCTCCGAACACCTTCCTGACCTCCACCCAAGAGGGCTGAGAAAAAGGTGTAAAGTCTTGGGTTAGAAGTCATGCTCCGAACACCTTCCTGACCTCCACCCAAGAGGGCTGAGAAAAAGGTGTAAAGTCTTGGGTTAGAAGTCATGCTCCGAACACCTTCCTGACCTCCACCCAAGAGGGCTGAGAAAAAGGTGTAAAGTCTTGGGTTAGAAGTCATGCTCCGAACACCTTCCTGACCTCCACCCAAGAGGGCTGAGAAAAAGGTGTAAAGTCTTGGGTTAGAAGTCATGCTCCGAACACCTTCCTGACCTCCACCCAAGAGGGCTGAGAAAAAGGTGTAAAGTCTTGGGTTAGAAGTCATGCTCCGAACACCTTCCTGACCTCCACCCAAGAGGGCTGAGAAAAAGGTGTAAAGTCTTGGGTTAGAAGTCATGCTCCGAACACCTTCCTGACCTCCACCCAAGAGGGCTGAGAAAAAGGTGTAAAGTCTTGGGTTAGAAGTCATGCTCCGAACACCTTCCTGACCTCCACCCAAGAGGGCTGAGAAAAAGGTGTAAAGTCTTGGGTTAGAAGTCATGCTCCGAACACCTTCCTGACCTCCACCCAAGAGGGCTGAGAAAAAGGTGTAAAGTCTTGGGTTAGAAGTCATGCTCCGAACACCTTCCTGACCTCCACCCAAGAGGGCTGAGAAAAAGGTGTAAAGTCTTGGGTTAGAAGTCATGCTCCGAACACCTTCCTGACCTCCACCCAAGAGGGCTGAGAAAAAGGTGTAAAGTCTTGGGTTAGAAGTCATGCTCCGAACACCTTCCTGACCTCCACCCAAGAGGGCTGAGAAAAAGGTGTAAAGTCTTGGGTTAGATGTCATGCTCCGAATACCTTCCTGACCTCCACCCAAGAGGGCTGAGAAAAAGGTGTAAAGTCTTGGGTTAGATGTCATGCTCTGAATACCTTCCTGACCTCCACCCAAGAGGGCTGAGAAAAAGGTGTAAAGTCTTGGGTTAGATGTCATGCTCAGAATACCTTCCTGACCTCCACCCAAGAAGGCTAAGACGAAGGTGGGAAGTCTGAAACAGGAAACTAGCTGCCTTGGGACTTTGCTATTTCCTCAGAGGCTTCCTGAGCCCAGGGCAAGTCCTGTCTTCTAAATGTCTTATGTTGTATACCTTAATCTTACACAGTGTTAAATACAAATCATATGTAACGTTGACTTGTTTATGTAACATTGATTCTAAAGCTAGAAATAAATATTCAAGTCTTTCATTATTAAAAGAAAGCATTAAAACTCTAAGTAGAGATTAAAATACCATTTAAAACAGTTTTTTGTAGGGAAAAAAAAAAAAAAAAACACAACCATTCAGTAAAACACAATGATTGAGGTAATAAGTTAGACACTGCGAAAGAGAGAATTGCCAAACTGGAAGCTGAAACTGAGTGGAAATCTCAAAATACAGCACAGAGGCATTGACACTGAAAGTGCGATAGAGAAGCTAAAGACATAAAGACTAGACTGAGAAGGTCCCATGTACACTCAGTAAGATTCAGAAAGCATGGGGGCAGGGGCAGGGAAATGAGAGGAGGAAATACATAGAGATTTTGGCTGAGAAATTACGGAATTGAGGTAAGACACTGTGTATCAGGCTGAAGACATGAATCCTGAATAGAAACAAATAGAAATAAATGTGCACCGAATTGCACTGCCCTACAGCTGCAAAATACCAGAGCCAAAGAGAAAATCTTGAAAACATGTGGACCCGGGACATCTCACCTGCAAAGACCATTTGAAACCAAGTTCTCGAGAATAACAGCGGGCAGAAGACAATGGAATACTAATCTTGAAGAAACTGAAAGAAAGTAACTGTCAACCGCCACCTCTGCACTTAGCCACAGCCTTTTGTTCAGAAAACAACAACGAAATATCACGTGAAGGTGAAGACAGTGAAATTTTAAATGGAAAATAATATTTTGGGATAAGTTTTCAAAGAACACTCAACAAAGACAACCAATGGCAAGATGACTGCCTTGAGAGTATCTTTTTGTAAAACTCTTTCCAGCTGCTGAAAAGCCATCCTTACAGTGGTCAGACAGAGGATGAGATGGTTGGATGGTATCACTAGCTCAATGGACATGAGTTTGAGCAAACTCCAGGAGATAGTGGAGGACAGGGGAGCCTGGTGTGCTGCAGTCTATGGGGTCGCAGAGTCAGACACAACTTAGCAACTGAACAGCAACAAAAAAAAAAAAAACCAGTGGTCAGAGGTCATCACTGCATTTGATGAAGAGGGTGAAGGGGTCTCCAGGGCACGCTGGTGGAGAGTCACAGCTGCTGATGGAGTCAGACAGGGTCGGAGGGAACTGGAAGGAGAGGAAGCCTGCAGATCCCTTCTGGAACACGCAGTGCCTCCGTGATGATAGCTGTACGTCCGTGCTTTAAGAAGCTCAGTGCACAGACATGCTGAAAGCCAGCCGTGGAAGCACCACGCAGAACTTCTCAAACCACATTTACATGAAGAGTCCGGTTTTGACATGCACTTGAGCTGGTTTCATGACATCTTATGATATATTATAAGGGTAAATGAGGCCCTTAAAATCAAAGACACTACATGAGGCGCAGCTGGTGCTAAGAGGGAAGGAGCCCTGCAGAGGAAAGAGAAGAAAAGAAGGCAATGCATTTTAAATGGTACTCTTTTTAATGAAAGGGGAGTTTCTAGGACTGTCTCAAAACTCAAGACACCAGGTTGGGAAGGAGTTGAATCTCCCTCAACTTACGTAATGTGCAAGATTTTTTCCCAAATCTTAAGAACATAAATATTTTGTAACTAAATGGAAGTTTTCCCTGGTGAGACTCGAATGGGCTGAAATTTTCATCATGAACACTACCGTTTGCTCAGTCTGTCTCCTCGTTGGGAACCCAGCTGCGTTCTGGGCACCGAGGCTGGGCTGCCACAATCGCCCAGTTGCCCTCACTCTCTGGGGACACGGATGGCCTGCCAGTGTGTGGAGGCACATGTTACCACGTCTTAGGAAGTCATCTGTTACATACGTGTAGGTCCACATGAGATCTGGGCACTTATGGTCTCCAAGATGAACCACAGGAGATAGTTAAGGATTGAGAGGTGGCCAGTTTGCGTTGCTATGACGATGGCCTCTCTCTCTGCAGAGAGACGGAAATTTAGAACTTAACGCTAGTGTCTGGGTACAGTATACTTGCTTCTCTCACCTGGTTCTAAATAAAGTGGAAAATGAAGTCGGAAAATTGTAGGCTTACCTTCTCTTTGAATGATAAGTGACACCTTTAATTCACAGCTGATGCAAGGTGCTAGCTTCTCACTCAGTTGCTTTTTTTTAATAGAATAAGCATATGTGTCAGCAATGTCCTGGTAACTGCCTTGGAAGTTACAACACCGAGGGGGAGCCCCTGATGGGTGGAGGACACGAGTGACACCGTGGGAGCCCCTGCAGAAGGCGGGGGACTCGGAGTGGTGTGTGCAGCCGGCCTGCTCCCTTCAGGGGGCTGAGTTCACTGGAAGCCAGGAAGATTCTCTCCCCGTGACACAAATCTGCTCGAGTGAATTATAGTGTTTTGTTGAATGACTGAATGATGGAATGAATGACCCTCTACTGATGTAGTTGGGAAGAAAAAGTTAATCACCTAGGTGAGTTGGCTAGCGTCTTCTCTCCAGAACGGTCAGGAAGGAGGACCCCTGTGCTCGGGACAGACAGGTACCAACAGTGGCCTGTGTGTGTTGTGGGGGCGTCGGCCAACCCACGTGGCAGCCTGTTCATGCCTGCGCTCCGAGGCCCGTCAGTCAGCCTTGCAAGTGGGCAAGGGGTGGGGGTTCCCACCTCCAGGCGGTCGGCCAGGGAAGCCGTCCTTCCAGGCCCAGCGCTCCCAGCAAGTGGCCCTGCGAGGCCTGGCCTGCCGCTGGGCCCTCTTTGGCCCCTCCGCCTCCATCCCAAACCTGCCGCTTGCGGAGCAACCGGGACCAGCTGGCCAACAACGGAGAGCCTCTCCTCCAGGCCTGTGCAAGTCCTGTCCTTTTACAGCAGCCCTCAGTTCCTGGGGCTGCTGTCCACGTGCCCCAGAGTGGTGGCTTCAGACAGCAGAAGTGTATTCTTTCGAGGCTCTGAAGGCCAAAAGGTGGAGAAAGGGGTGTGAGCAGAGCTGAGCTCCCTCTGGAGGTGCCGGGCGGGGCGGTCCTTCCCCCTCCCAGCCTCTGGAAGCTCCTCGGCTGTGGCAGTACAAACCCAGTCCTGCCAGGGGTCGGGGGTCTCCCCACGTGCACGTCCGTCTCTTCTCACAGGGATGCCAGTCCTGCTGGAGTAGAGGCCACCTCACCCCCATGTGACCTCATCTGACCCATTACATCCACAGGGACCATATTTCCCAATAAGGTCACTTTCTGGGCCCAGAGAGTCAGGACTCAGCGCGGGAACTTGAAGGGACACAATTCAACCCACAGCAAAGACCACATCACTTTGGTATAGAAGCTCTAGGAAGCAGAGTTGGGGAGCGGTGTTGTTGTGCAAACATACGTTACTTTTTGTCTTCAGACTGACTACCAGAGGAGCCTTCGCAATGGCTGAGCAGAAGAAGGAAGTGCTTATGTAGGAGGGAGGGAGTGGGTGAGTGTGGGAGTGAGCGAGGGAGTGAGCGAGGGAGGGAGTGAGTGTGGAAGAGAACGAGTGAGCGAGGGAGGGGGTGACAGAGGACGTAAAGGAATGAATGTGTGAACGAGTGAATGGATGGTCGGGTGGGTGAGTGGGCCAGTCGGCCGGCTAGTCCTGGGGGTGGTCACCGAGAAGGTGTCGCAGCCCCACCACGTGTTCTGTGCCCGTGAGTTTCGTGAACTCGGCATGTTCTCCTTTTTGACCGTGGAGGCGCTGGGGGCGCTGACACTCCCTTTGGTCGGTGCCTGTCGCCCCCTCCCCACAGAGGCGCACCGTGTAGGTCTCCCCCGCCCCCCGGGTGCAGATCATAACGTCCCCTGCTCCCCTCTCCGCCTGCCTGTCCCCCACCAAGTCCGCATTTAGAGAGGTCCGTGAACTGTGTCTGAAAGTGAGGATTCCATCTGAGATAGAAGCCACAGCTCTCACCAGCTAACAGAAGAATGAGACAAGCTTCTTTTCTCTCTGGGTGGACTCGGGTAACAGGGAGCTCCTAAATACCCAGGATTTATGGAATTTGTTGCTAATATTAAGGAGATTTACATTTCCGTGATACCCCTGCAGGTTTAATCTGATCACTGCAAAAATGCTCAGAGTGCATTGCTATTTCAAGGACAACTTGATTAGAAGGGTAAAAATTAGACCTTTATTTGTAGAAGCCTTTAGACTTCCGGAGCCAATCTCTTTAACTCATTCCTTGCAGTTCCTTCAGCCGCCCCTGAAAACGTGTCAGCCGAGGCCGTCAGCTCCACCCAGATCTTACTGACGTGGGCCTCCGTCCCCGAACCGGACCAAAACGGGCTCATCCTGGGCTACAAGGTACGTGCCCAGGTGACCTTCCCCGCCTGCCTCCCCGGCCCGCAAGCTCGCGTGGCCCACGCATCGCCGGCTCTGGCCTGTTTCCTGGACTTCACCGCCCTCCTCTCGTCTCCCTCATCACCGTCTGGGGTGAGGGTCGCTCCGCCCTCATCACGCGGGCCCACACAAGGCGCTCTGAGCCCGTGCCCTCCCCCTAAGACGGGCGGAACGGCGGCTACTCCCTCCAGTCGATGGCGGCTGATTTGTAAGATGCCAGGGGCACGTCCAGAGGCCCCGGCACATGCGTCTACAGGCGTCACCACCGCCTGTGTGCGTCCTGGGCGCTGCCTCGGCGTCAAGGCTTGGACGCCTCCCGGCTTCTCTGGGAGACCTTTCTGGGCCAGCCCTGTGTGCGTTCCCCAGACCCTCAGAACCTCCCTGTTCTGCTCCGTCCAGCCCCCGCAGCAGGACGGGCCTGCCTGGTTTGGCCATGAGGCCGCGCGTGTCCCATGCGCTGCGGCCCTCTCCTGGGCTGCCCGTCTTCTAGATCCCGTTCTCTGTTCCCTCCCGTCCTCACGTCCCACCGCCACCCTGGGGCATCCTGATTGCTCCCTTCTGGCCCGTCTGGACGCAGCACCCCCAGCCCCACCTGATCGTGCGCAGCCCTCCCTCCCGACCCCCGCCCTTCACAGCCTTCTGGCCACTGCTCCTGCAGGCCAGCTCCCAGGGGGCAAGCTTTGGGAGTGAGGAGCCGGTGGGCCGTGGAGGGGCCATCTCAGCATGGCCGCGTCTGCAGTGAGGGCAGTGAATGGCCCCGGGGCGGGGTCTCGGGTTCGGGGGTCCCCAGGTCCTCCGAGGCAGGAGGCCCGCCTCCTAAGAACCATGCAGCCGAGTGGCCGCCGGCTCCTTTTACAAGAAGCAGGATGTCTCGGTGCTTGTGCTGAGCCTCGGATTTAGGGGCTGTCACCGGGGACCGCAAATCCTGTCAATTACAGCGAGCGTCTGGCTCGTCCAGCCAGCCAAGGGCTGGGTCACCGCTGCAGCCGCCTTCCAGTCTCCAGGAAATTGCTGCACTTCCCTCTTTCCCCCCAAACGCCAGCAGTTAGGAATTAGATCCCCACACCCTCAACCAGCTGCCCTGGGGGAGGACCCTGGTCCTTGCCGGGTGGTCCTGAGCCCCCAGGCCCCTCCTCACACACTGCCTCCTCTCCCTGCCCTCAGATCCTGTTCCGGGCCAAAGACCTGGACCCCGAGCCCCGGAGCCACGTGGTACGCGGGAACCACACGCAGTCGGCGCTCCTCGCAGGCCTGGGCAAGTTCGTGCTCTATGAACTCCAGGTGCTGGCCTTCACCCGCATCGGGAACGGGGTCCCCAGCACGCCCCCCATCCTGGAACGCACCAAAGATGACGGTACGTCGGGGCCATGCCTCCGCCCACCCCCCAGGTTTGCTGTCCCCATCCACACCCTTCGGACGGTGGTCATCTTCAACTTGATTTTCAGAACACTCCTTCTCCCCTCGGTTCAGCAGAGGAAAATGAAGCAAAGTTGTTTTCTGACCACAGAGCGCCCCTACGGCCGGTTTCAGCCAGAGTGAGTGTTTACAGGTTAGGGGTGAGCCTCAAAGGCCAGGTGGATGGGCCAGGCCAGGACACCTCTGGCCGTCCCTGGTGGCATCGGCACAAAGCTGCCGAGAAGCACTAGGGTCCCTGGGGGTGGCCCACTCTCATTTGCATAATAAGATCATTACAAGCCCCCTCAGAGGGCATGTTTGAAGGGCTGGGGGGCCCAGGTTCCCAACCCAGAAACAAATATCTCTTGGTGGTTGTCTAAACCCTCAGGCATGTTTCTCCACCTTGCAGATGCCAGCCGCCCAAGGTTAGCTCCTGTACACAATCTTTGTTAACCAGACTGTGGCAAACATTCTCCCCTCAAAAAAACCCAGGCTCAGATTCAGCTGAAAGTGAGACACCAGAGGTTTTCTTCAGTCTTTTTTTTTTTTTTTTTGAAGGAATTAAATCAGCCCAGAACGCACTCTAACCGCTGAGATGACACCCTCCTCCCCGTCTGCTGGGAGACAGGGCAGGAGCTGGGACTCGCCTGGGTCAGAGGAGGGGGTGCCTCAAGCATCGTCCTTCCTCAGGGGGCTGGTCTCAGGGCAGCCAGGGTCTGAAAGGGACCCTGTGACCTGAAGGCCATGTCTTTGCAAAACTGTATGTGGTGTCCAGGACCAACCCAATGAACAGTAACAGGGGTGTTTAGTAACGGTTCCTCAAACTTGGGAGGGTATTCTTCCCAAAGCACAGGCAGGGGAGTCGTGGACTGATGTCTGTTTTCTGCCACAATCGTGATATAAACTTGTATCTCCTTCCCCTCATTTCATCACGATGCAAGCGATCGGCCTTGGGGACAGTGAGGGGCAGAAGCCACGGAAGACAGACTAGACATGAGTTTCCCATTTGTGAGTCGGTCCTGGCATGTGGGCCCGTGGTCTCCTTCCATTTATTTCACCCAAACACAGGGGTCAGAGCACAAGTTTATAATTTAAAACACCGTTCTCAGCTAAGTAGCTCGAGGCAAAATTCAGCAGCCCTGGCATGGCCGTAGCCACATTGTTTTATCTCCATGCCTGTTGCCTCGTACCTGGGAAGAGCCGGTTCTTAAGTTCCAACGAGAAGTTCCCGTGCTGGTCTCGCATTCACTAGCTTGCCCATGTAAGTAAATATACTTCACGGTGTCTACGGCCCTGTTATTCAGTGGCGCCTGAATACATGGCTGGTTCCTGAGCTACTGCTGCACCCGGCCGTGAAGAACTATTATATTCATTCGTGGACGTCGCCTCCTGATCCTCTGGGACGAGGCAGGGGAGGGCGCGTGTGTCTGAGAGAAAGGCCATTGTTGTGGCCGTGTTATTTGGTCAGCCACTGTAATCTCCACTGGAAGTTGGGAGCGACATTCAGCCACCTTCTTCACCTTTCATCTGCTGTGTGGACGTCCAGACTGCGAGCGGAGTCAGCCCAGAGTGGCGAGGTCTCTGCTCTGACTTGACGTACCCTCTACCGTGCTACTTCGCAGCTGCAGCGGCCAGCTTTCGACAACAGCGAGGACTCCCAGCGTGGCTCATGAGCGCTGCAAAAGTCTCCTTCCCAAAACTCAGGGTGATTCACCCGTGAGCAGTGTCGTCAGCAGGCGCGACTGTCCTCGGCCGGCCCATAGGACCCTGCAAAACCCCGCCGTGTACCCACGTGACACCCCAGTGGGGCCTGATTCTCGGGTCTTTCTTTTCTTTTCCCTTCAGCCCCAGGCCCGCCCGTGAGGCTCGTGTTCCCGGAGGTGAGGCTCACATCTGTGCGGATCGTGTGGCAGCCTCCAGAGGAGCCCAACGGCATTATTCTAGGTAAGGGAGCAGCGGGGACCACAGCTTAGAGAGAAATGACAGTTAGATTGATTTCATCCATTCTTATTAGATGTCTAAAAGGTTAAAAAAAAAAATCCCATCCACAGCAGCCCGGCATGTTCTGAGCCGAGAGACCGCAGCCCTGTGTCTCCCGCTCAAAGGGGTTCTTCGCAGAATGAAATTTACATTTTGTTCACCCAAAATCTCTCTGTTCACGGTACCATCTGTAATTGACCTTCCCTCTGCTCAGAAATAACCCAGTTATTTTGACGTGTGTTTGGAAAACAGCAGGCTGGCTTTTCACAGAAGAGTCCCACACGGGCCTTGCTCCAAGGTCCCAGAAGCATCTCTCTGCTGCTGCAGGGCCTGCACCCAGTCCTTCGAGGAAGTTTCCCAAGTGGACTGCGTGCTTGGGTCCCAGGGAAGCGGCTTGCTTTGAACTTGGCATTCAGAGGGCCAGCTCTGATAACTTTGATGAAGAGTCTTAATTTGCCCCAGTTTTCCCAAAGGCAGCAAGTTTTATTTTTAAAGGTCATCAGTCCGTTGATTTGTTCACGCTTTCCCCATGACAAATCAGGAGCCTCGGATGTGTGCCAGGCCTCATGTGCAGAGGAGAGAGGGGAAGATGAGGGGAGGAGGGGCAGGGAGGGGTGTAAGGAGTGAGTAAGACGCTGGCGGGCCGGTCCTCGAGAGGAGACCCCAGGGACACGGCTGCGTGGTCTCGATGCGGGGTGTGCGTGCGTGCTCCGCCGCTCATTCGTGTCTGCAGCCGCCAGGCTCCTCTGTCCATGCGAGTCTCCAGGCGAGAATACCGGCATGGCTTGCCCTTTCCTCCTCCAGGGGCTCTTCCCCACCCAGGGACTGGGTCTGCTGGTCCCGCGTCTCACGCTCTGGCAGGCAGGTTCTTTACCCTGGGTCCCCCGGGAAGCCCTCGATGCGGGGAGGTTCCGCAGAATGCCCTGCAGGGCAGCGTCTCCTGGATCAGGGGCTCAGGGCTGGACAGCGTTTGCAGCCTGGAGCTTGAGGATGAGTGTTGGTAAACAAAATATTGGGTCTGCTCGCCCGCAGGCAGTCAGGCCCGTCTCCTGACACCGGGCCGTGGAGAAGGCGAGTGCAGCACTTACTGCCGGGCAACAAGCGAGGCATCAGGGCAGCTGGCGCTCCAAACGCCCCAACTCCCCAGTGGGTTTCAGCCGGGTAGGGGTGTGATCAGCGTGAGTGCTGTGGCTGGCAGACGGCGAGGTGGCAGGCGGGGTGACAGGGGCTAGCCCAGCTCTCCTCAGGCTCCGCAGGCCTGGGGGCTGTGTGCTCAGGGTCACTCGGTCATCCAGCAGTTACGGCCTCCCCTGCGGTGGGGGTCTCAGCACCTGTGGAAGACTGAAGGACAGCACACACTGTTCCTGGGGGCTTCAGAGAAGCACCCCAGCACAGGACACGGGGAGGGGGCTGTCCCAGGAAGACCCAGGGGGTCTGCTCCATCACACGGGTGGTTTCCCGAGTCTTGAACTGAACGCTGCCTTCCGCCTGCGGGAGCATAAACACCCCTGAGGGGTGTGGGCCGGCCGGGCTGTGAACCGCTGGGAAGGCGACATGTGCAGGAGGGGCCAGCAGCCCAGACCTTCCCACCTGGGCCTTCGAGGGCCCAGTGTGTCCCCCGGGGCCAGGCTGGCCCTGAAGTACAGTCTTTCCTCCTCCTCACCCACCGCAGACCCCAAGTACGTCTACTCAGGTTGTAGGTAATTTGACAGTCACACCCTAAACACAAATGGCAGTAAAATGTACCACTTACACCTGCTCTCCAGGTGAGGCCTGTAAGAATTTGTTTGAAAAAGGGTTTCACTTCATTTAAAAAGAAGTTTGAAAATCTGTGCCAAGGGAATCCCCCAAGGACCTTGAGCAGCTAAGGGATGTGGTCAGATTTGTCTTCTGGATAATAGCTGGCAGCCGTGCAAGGGGAACAGCGGGGCAGACACTTGCCGAGCCCCGGCTTCATGAGGACGGGCCCGGGGCACGCGCGCCACCTGCACAGCTCGGCCCCGTCCTCTGCGGCCCCGGGAGCCGCTGCTGCGTGTGAGGACGGCGCTCCTGAGCCAGGTGACCAAGGGCCTGCAGCTCTGGCCACTGAGACCACAACCGTCATCGAGGAGCCTCTGTTGCCGTGTGCATTTCAGACCGCGTGCAGCTGAGGGGCCCTGCCCGGCCGCTCTCAGGCCCCGGGGCGGGAGTGGTCCGTGGAGCTGACGAGGCTCTCGAGGTGCCCCGAGCCCACAGGCGGGCAGGGCTGCCCTCCTCTCTGCAGCCTGTCGTGGAAGCAGCAGAACAGACCGTCTGATCACCGCCCACTCCCCAGGGGGAGCCCCAGCGTGCTGCGGAACAAGATACATGTTCGGAGCAGAGATGTGAAGTCCCCCCACCTGGCCCCCCGGGGGTCCCCCCACACACACACCACCTCTGCTGAGACCCGGTGGTCCCGGTTCTGTGATCATCTCCACTCTCTCCGCAGCCCTCCCAGGCCGATGCAAGCCGGCTCTGACAGCAGCACTCCGTGGGAGTGGGCAGAGGAAGGCCTGCCCTCCCCTGTGTCCGCACACGCAGACACGCGCTCTGCTCTGTGACCGTGACTTTGAGCTGCTTCTCCCAGGACTTCCCTGAAACCCCGGCGGGGCTCCAGCCTCAGCCAGCGCTGGCGGTGACCCTTCCCGGGTCCCCTGCCAGGAAAGACCCCCGTCACGCCCAGGTGCCGCCCCTCCTCTGAGAACCACGTCAGAGGGCGCCGCCGCCTGCTGCCTCCCCTCCCTACCCTCCTGGGCCGGGCCCTTCTCCTCTTGGCTCCCAAAGCTCCTGCGCCCACAGTCACCACGAGTCCCCTGTCCACAGAAGCTCAGCGGCTCACTTTAGAATCACGTCCCCTACTTTTACTGGTCTTTGACTTTTTCTGATCATGAAAGCAACATGTACAATGATAATTCAGACCACAATGCAGATAATTTAGATACCATTTCACAGTCCTCAGACTTAGGAAGTTCTCAGGTCTGATGGTCCCCAGGAGAGGTGAGGAGGCGGGGAGAAGCCTCACGCACTCTCATTGGGAGCACAAGCACAGCTGCGGAGAGGACAACCAGGGCAGGTGCGCCCCAACCCAGCCGCCCCCCTCCAGGGCTTAACTCTGAGAAACCCTCCCTCCTGTTCACAGCGCCAAACGCACAAAGAGAGTCACGGCAGACTGCTCTAAATAACAGGAGATTTAGAAAAGAAGCAACTAGGAACAACCCAAATGTCCATCGGTGGGGCAGTGAGAAGGCAAACCGTGGGCTACGCGCAGAGAGATTACAGAGACTGTTAGAGTGACGAACGTGTGCTCCAGGCAGTGCCGCAGAAAAGCCTCACAAACGTCTGGTGAGGGAAAAACAAGTTGAGAAGCATCCACACGGCCCGAAGATGTCTCTGCACACTTGAAAACTTTGCAGACACGACCAGCTGTCATATATGGGTACACACCTGTGGTGAAGCTGAAGCTCCGATACCTGACGACTCACTGGGAAAGACCCTGAAGCTGGGAAGATTGAAGGCCAAAGGAGAAGAGGGCGGCAGAGGATGAGATGGTGGGATGGCATCACCAGTTCAACAGACGAACTTGGGCCGGCTCCGGGAGACGGTGAGGGACAGCGAGGCCCGGCATGCTGCAATCCACGCAAAGAGTGGGACGCGACTGAGCAGCTGAGCAACAGCAACAAGTCGTGAAAGTCGCATGCGGGCAGGCCCCGGGGGCCGGGCTTCAGAGCCCACCTGGGCCCCTCTGCTCCTGCTCCAAAGTCACTGGCCTCCCCTCCCCTTTGTGTCCCTCTCCCCAGATTCTCAGTAAGGCCGCCTGAAGTCCGGTCTCAGGCGTCGCGTACAGCCTGGGCGGGGGCAGGGGGTGGTTGTAACTCAGCGGCCCCTCCGCTTGGTGCCCAGGAGTCACTTAGTCCCTCTGCGCCAGGCTGCCCACCTCAGGGGGACTGGTGATCAGGCCTCCCGGGCATCGTTCAGGGCGCCGAAAACCCAGAACAGCCGGTGCCGGTCGGCGCCAGCCGGGCGCCGGGGGTCTTCAGCGCCTCCTCCCCGCTCTCGGACCAGAGGGGCCTCCTGCAAGTCGCTGTGTGTCTGCACTCTGCATTTCTCTGTGTCCATCACCGGCGAGTTGCAGGACTTCGTTCTCCATCACCCTGGTGGCTCCAACGGAGGGTTCCTGCTGAGAGGCAGCTTGGGGCCAGGTTACAAGACGCCCCCAAGGTGCTGAGAAGTCTGGCCATAGATCTCTAGTTCTTGAAAATCACAAAACCCCAGGTCAGGAGGGGGTCGGACTCCAAGGCTGTGTAACACAGCTCGCCACCTCCCCCGGCGCCCTCCGGGGCTGCGAGGCGTGTAGTAGTAATTGTAACAAACGTTGTCTGGGTAACCTGTCACCCAGATATTATTGCCGCCAGTGCACCAAATTGTAGATGCTGCGGAAAGACGGGAAAACAATTTCTAAAGATTCAGATTGGTGTTCAGCGGGGAGAAAGGAAAACATCTTTTTGTGAGACTCGCTTACGTCCAGGGACCGGCGGCGTGGCCTTCTGAGCACATCAACACCTCTGCGGCGAGAGCTTTTGTAATCTGTATCAAAACATGTTCTTTCATTTCCGAAAGAGATTAACAGCGTGAAATACTGGAGGCGCCTACAGGGAGAAACACTTGCTTATTTGCGTAAATATTTTACTGGGAGAGTTCTCAGCATTTAGAGCCTTCCTTGGGGGGTGCGGGGGGAGCCACCCGAGAGCAGCCGTCCCCCTCGTCTGCAGCTGCTCCGCAGTCGCTCAGGTGCTGCGAAGCTCGAACAACGCGTGTGCTCCTCGGACCGCGAGGGTCCGTCCCTCCAGACAGGCCGGATCCCCACCTCCACGCAGCTAGAAGTCAGGCTGCCCGTGGGGGCCGAACCTTGACCTTTCGCTTATTGTACGAGGCTGTGCGGGACTCTGCTGAGAATTAGGGGCTCGGCTGAATAGGATCCGTGTTAGCAAACGCGTGGTTTGCTTCTCAGTTGCGTTTGTCTGCCCCCCCAGCCTCACACCGAGAAGCTGTAAAACCATCGACCCAGGCGGCATCTGGGCTAGGCTGGTGCTTGCCACCCTCCCCCCACCCCCAGGGAGATTCAGCCGCTGTGGGTTCCCTGAGCCAGGAGTGGGCACTACGGGGCCGTCACCACCCACAGTGCCTGCAGGGGCGTCGGCAGCCCTGTGCCCTCCTCGCAGCCTTGGCCTCGGGGCCCCAGGATGGTCCCTGAACAGACAAGGGACAGAACCCTCAAGTGGACACCATTGTCTACCCAGGAGCCACCCAGCCCTTGAAAGGCCTCGCCACCTACCCAGGAGCCACCCAGCCCTTGAAAGTCCTCGCCACCACCTGGGAGGTCTGCCCTCGGCTCTCCAGAGTCACTCTGGGGTCTCTCCACTGTCAGCTCCTTTGACCAGGACGCCCCCCACCCCCCCCCCGCCAAGGCCCCCCCCCCCTCGGCCGCCCCCTCTCCTACCCTCTTGACCAGGACGCCCCCCACCCCACCCCTGCAAAGGCCCCCCCATCCTTGGCTGCACCTTCTCTGACTCTCCCCTGGCCCTGGCCTCCCCTGCGGATGGCCCAGAATCCACTCTCCAGCCTGTGGCGCCCGCCTCTTTCCCTCCTGGTTTTCTAGACGAGTGACTGTCCTCATCTCCCGGGTGACTCGAGCTGCTCAGACTTCTACAGCCCACCGCTTTCCCCCTGCATCCTCATGGGCCGCACGTGGTCGTGCCCCTCTGAATGCCCCTGGGACCTTCCACCGCGGCTGCCCCTGGCCCTCTCCTCTCCGCCCGGGAACCCAGATCCCCGTTCCTTTCTTGCGCGGCCGCACCCTCTGACCTCCTGTCACTGAGGTTCAGCTCCTGTTTCTGAGCTTGCTGGACCTGGGACCAGATAACGAGCCTTTTCTGTGCAAACACCCCCATCCTGCCTCGCTCCCGATCCATGTTCCCGAGTGTGTGGGCCAGCTCTCTGCAGTAGCTCTTGGCTGTTCCTGTACAGAAGGTTCTCTCCTCCTCATCGAGCCCGTGTTGAGGTGAGGTGTGGGCGTTCATCCTCAGGGTCACGGCACAGCAGAACGGGTCCGCAGGGACACAGCCCCTCTTCCAGGGCAAAGGACAGGCAGGTGCTCCTAGAGTCCAGGGCTGAGGCATGAAAATCCCAGGTGCTCCTTGTGACCTGGATCAGAGACTAGCCCAGGTTTCCTGCGGTTCTCCGGGATTGTCTGGAGCCCTCGGGGCCCAGGCAGAAATGCCCCATCAGTCCAAAAGAGACAGAGGACAAGGAGTGAGTGAGGGGCCGTGTGATGGAGCCCACACGGGCAGGTGGAGGTGAGGTCAAAGGTCACCCCGGGGTCATGCCCTGAGGGGCGGGGTGGGGAGTAGGGGTGGAGCCTTTGGTGGAGGGCAGACCTGAGCCCACCCGGGAGGCAGTTAGCGGCTCCCGTTTAGATCGCAGCTCACAAAGACGTGCCTTTGAACAAAATCTCGGTTTCACCCCAGGATTTTTAACTCCAGCAGCAGATAATCTGAGCAGAGGTGAAACGTGATCAAGAACAAACAATAGCAAAAGAGCATCAGTAACCACATCCGAACCCTCATTAATTCAGACTCACCGGGCGGAAGGTGATTTGAATGATCAGGGAGTCTTCATCACACGGGACGCTCTGAAATACAGAGGGACACGTTAAGGGACCAACTGCCGGCTGGTGGGCGCCGTTGGGGGGGGCCCTGGGATGCCTCGTGTTGACTGCACGGCAGTGTCCCCCTGGGGTTCCCCGTGCCTGGGAGGCGCTGGGCAGGTGGCTTCTGCCCCCCGCCCCGTGCCTGGGAGGCGCTGGGCAGGTGGCTTCTGCCCCCCCAGCCATCTCAGCGGTAGTCATGCCTGCTCACAAGCTGCAAAAGAAACCTGGTCAGCTCAGATCTACCCAGAAGTTCAGTGTGCACACACACAGGGCCCAGGCCCCAGAAGTGCATATGTTCACCTGTTTTTAACGCAGAGTTCCTTTCTGCCTCTCTGAGGGCAGAGGGTATGGTTGGAGTCCCTTCTTCACGAGGTGTGGTGTTTCTTCAGTAGCCGCGCTCACTCACCCTGGGGACACGCCTCCCTCTCGAGGTCTTTAAAATGTTATGGTCTGATCACGTTCTTGGTGGTGGTCTGTGTCTGCCTGTGTATTCTTTGCGCTTGGTCGTAAAGTTTGGTTTGTCTTTGCAGAGTCAGTTCAGTTCAGTCGTGTCCAACTCTCTGTGACCCCATGAACCGCAGCACACCAGGCCTCCCTGTCCATCACCAACTTCCAGAGTCTACCCAAACCCATGTCCATCGAGTCGGTGATGCCATCCAGCCACCTCATCCTCTGTCATCCCCTTCTCCTCCCGCCCTCAATCTTTCCCAGCATCAGGGTCTTTTCAAATGAGTCAGCTCTTCGCATCAGGTGGCCAAAGGATTGGAGTTTCAGCTTCAACATCAGTCCTTCCAATGAACACCCCGGACTGATCTCCTTTAGGATGGACTGGTTGGATCTCCTTGCATTCCAAGGGACTCTCAAGAGTCTTCTCCAGCACCATAGCTCAGAAGCATCCATTCTTTGCAGAATACCTTTCCTTAATTCCTTGCCGTAGTTCAGCTACTTCTGTACAGGGCACAGGCTGACTTTCCTCCAGTGGCCAGGTGGACACAGGGGTCATTGGCTGTGTCCCGTCACAGACCCCCGCCCCTGTGCCCTATGTTACCTGCTGGAGCTGCTGTGGATGAACCACGTGCCCACGTGGATGGCGCTGCCGCCCCCCGCATCTGATCTCCCCGGGTGCCCCTCTAAATCTGCTGAACACAGGCCTCACCCTGCGCCTCAGTCTCCTTGCAAATCCCAACAACATACAAGTAACAATACGACACAGAAAGCCGGGGTGGAAGTCCTGAGTTAGAGCTGGTGCAGGAAGGCGGCTAACGTCACCCTGGTAGCAGCGGGTGAGCACGAGCTGGGGGTTAACAGAGAAGAGACATAAATGTTTTGCGGTGTAACGGGGAGAAAGAGAGCAATGAGGCAACTGATCAGGACGGTGTGGCAGGCAAGGCGGAGCTGAGGGAGCAAGGGGGAGGCTGGTGCTCCCACCAAGGGGGCGCGCACTGCCGGGTGTGCAGGAGGAGGGCTCCGCCCAGGTGGGTGCGCTGACCACGTTGCCCTCCTTTTCCAGACACCAGGTGTCCAGGTGTCTCAGGGCTGGGCCTGCAAGTCCTCTGCCGCTTTGGACGCAGGCGGAGGGACCTGGCAGGGCCTGGTCTTTGGGGTGGCCTGGTCCTTAATGACATGACTTTGAGCAGCCATGGACCCTTGATGATCAGGGCACTCGGAGAGGCGGTCCGAGCTGAGGGCCCACCCGGAGCTGATGTGCAAGCACCCTCCCGCTTCCTTGACTGCGGGGAGAGCTGTCCCTGGGGGAGCCCCCCACCCCACCCGCTCAGAGCCACGGGGGTGAGGCTTCTGGGGAGCAGGAGCGCTGGGGTGGCAGGAGGAAGAGGGGTGTGCAGACAGACAGCACACACACGGGGTCTGAGCACAGGTGTGGATGCCTCCAGGGCGGCCTGCTCCGGGGAGAAGGGCGCTCCAGGCAGGGAGACCCTTGGGGGCGGGGGCAGAGAAACTAGCAGGTGGGGGCAGGGGCAGAGAAGGCACTGCCCTCTGTGCAGGGGCCTGAGCGTCCTCTGGGCAGGGGCCATGGGGAGAAGGTAGCTGTGCTCACGTCGAGTTCCACAAAGGATGGAGGGGGGGCCTAGCACCCCGAGGCCCTCTTCATCCCTGGGCCTGGCTTCCCTCTCAAGGGCCCGGCCTGCAGCTCAGACGCCGGCCTGGGAGAGGGAGACAGCGCAGAAACCCGGGGCTCGGTGGGGTGTCCCGGGTCAGGGCTGGGTGCTTCCCTGTGAGGGGGTACGGCTGACCAGCAGTCTTCGTGCCCCGCCTCCCCCAGGCTACCAGATCGCCTACCGCCTGGCCAGCAGTAGCCCCAACACCTTCACCACCGTGGAGGTCGGTGCCACCGTGAGGCAGTTCACGGCCACTGAGCTGGCCCCCGAGTCCGCGTACGTCTTCCGGCTGTCGGCCAAGACCAGGCAGGGATGGGGGGAGCCGCTGGAGGCCACGGTCATCACCACTGAGAAGAGAGGTGAGACCCGGAGGCCTGACTCAGTGTCGGCCAGCAGTGGGGAGAGGCCCAGTGTGCCTGGGCAGGGGGTGGGGGGTGGGGGGTGGCAGTACGAACTGCGAGTTTATTAAGTACCTCCTGAGTCCTTCCTGGAGCTGGACGCACAGCTGGTCCACACAGCCTGACACTCACCACAGGCCTGCATCCTCAGCCCTGATGTCTGGGGTTCAAGGAGAGAGACTGCCCCTCCTCCCCCTCCCGCTTCTCCCCTCTTTCCCACCAGAGGTGCCAGAGCCCGCTGCTGGCTCCTCACCCCCACCCCCGGCCCGGGCAGCAGTTAGGCCAGCCTTCCAGCGGGGGGAGCAGCAGGGCTCAGTGTCCCCCCCGACAAGGCGACCAAGAGCCCCAGGCCCCGATTCTTGCCTTCCTCCTCAGAGCCACGCAGCCCCTTCTGCAGGAGCAGGCGACAGACAGGTTTGCTCACGGTTTGGTGTGTGAGCAGAGTCCGCGAGGAGGCGCAGATGTGACCTCCCTCGGGAGCAGCCCTGTTCCCCGCCCTCCAGCCCCCAAGTGCCCCTGCCTCCCTGCAGCCCCCGTGGCTCAGCAAGGGGCCCAGGAGAGCCAGCCCTCTTCCCGTGGGCCCAGGAGGGGACTCGGGCTCTCAGGCCGCCCCGTGGGCCTCAAGGAAGGGAGTTAGGTCCGGGCCCCTCGCGGCCGTCCCTGGGGGGCCAGCAATCAGCTGCAGCATCATTTCCCCCCGCACATCCTGATCGGAACCCGCGCTCATCACGACACACAGCTCAACAGTTACTCCTGCCCCGTGGGGCTTCTCTGTTGACGTCGATGGGGTGAGGAGACCGGGCGACAGGCAAGTGTCCCTGACTCAGAAATGGGTCCTGGCCCTGCTCCCCGCACCCAGTCCCTACCCCAGAGGCTCAGAGCGGCCCCAGGCCACCCACTCCACAACTTTTATGGTCTCAGGCCTGGTCGATGTCCAGGGAGCACAAACCAGGGTTAAAGAGGCGCTGACCCAAAAATCAGAAAGCTGGAGAGCGTCCGCAGGAGCCTGGAGGTGCCGGGAGCCCCCAGGCGTCAACCGGGAGGCCAGCGCCTGCCGGTGCCCCCGGGGAGCGTGGCAGGTGCCCCAGTCTGCCTGTTTCTGCTCTGAGGGTGGAGCGTTCCAGGACTAAACGGGGGTCTCCAGTCAGGTCCGTCCAGAGTCCAGGACCCTCACGTCGCTGTGGATGACAGCCCGCCGGCCATGTAAGCCAGGCGGCCAGCGCCCCGGGCAGCCACCGAGGCCCCCGGAGCCGTTCAGGGTGCCCCAGCCTGACCTGGCGTCCTCTCTTGGTCGCAGAGCGGCCCGCACCCCCCAGGGAGCTCCAGGTGCCCCAGGCCGACGTGGCGGCACGCAGCCTGCGTCTGCGGTGGGTGCCCGGCAGTGACGGCGCCTCCCCGATCCGGTACTTCACTCTGCAGCTGCGCGAGCTCCCCGGGGTCCAGTGGCAGACCTACTCCTCGTCCATCAGCCACGAGGCCACAGCCTGTGTCGTTGAAAGGTACCGAGAGGGCGGGGAGGGCCTGCCCCGCCCCTGGGGGCCCTGCTGGGCGCTCCCCCCGCCAGCTCCCGCCCTCCCAGTAGGGAGACCCACACTGCGAGCCCGTGTCTGCCCTCGGGCCGGCCCTCCCATGCTGGGACCCAGGAGTCCCAGGGCCCACCTCGGCCTCTTCCTGCTTGTCCTTCCGAGCTCTGTCCGCCCCGCCCCTGCCCCCGAGCTCCAGGATCTAGCAAGGTGACGGGGGCAGAGGCCCCCCCAGTCCCCGAGGCAGATGGCAGCCCAGCCTGCCCCTGGCACTGTGTCCCAGGCCAGTGTCACGGTCAGGGAGACAGCCCTCCTCTATGCCCGGCCCGGGTCAGCAAGGCACACCTTCCCCCTGCTGCCGTCCGTGGTGCCACAGTGATGGTCGACAGCAGGAGCAGGGCCGCCCCCGAGCCAGCCATTTCATGACCGCTGGGTGAGGGGAGGCCCTGGGCTCGCTTTGTCCTGATCCCACCCGGCCTCTTCTTTTGGTCGCACCTGCTTTGTGGTGGAGGAGGTGAGGGCTGGGGGCCGTTAAGTAGCCTGCCAGGTTCCTCCAGATGGAACCATCTAAACGGGCAGGCCTGGGGAGTGACGGTCCCCTGGGACAGAAGCCCTGGGCTGCGGGGTTGGCAGTGGTCCAGGGAGGCCCCAGGGAGACGCCCAGCATCACCTCTGTCCTTCCCCTCAGCCCTGACTCCACGGGCTCACACTCCAGGGTGCCCGGCAGTGGGCACCCCTGTCTTCGTGGGTCTAGAGCCCTCGCCAGGACCTCCTAGGAGGGCAGAGGAGGCCCCGTGCTTGTCTAGCTGACCACAGCCCGTCTCCCGGCTCCCGAGATCCCCGTGCCGGGTGCGGTGTTACGTTCCCACCCAGTTAGGAGTCCCTCGGGGACAGGGCGGTGACTGCCTGGGCCCCGGTGACAGCTGCTGTGCCCAGCGACCGTGGGCCCTGCTGCTTCTCTGAACGTGCCCTCTCCAGCAGCCTGTGGGGAGACGGGAAAGAGGAAGGAACTTTTATTAAGCGCCTGCTGTGTGACCAGACTCCTCGCGGCGGGCTGTGCACGTGCAGATACCGTCACCTCCATTTCCATAAATGAGCCAACTGAGACTCCAGAGAAATTAAACAAAGTGCCCCAGTTAGGAGAGGTGGGGCCAGAACTGGAATTCCCGCCTGGCCCTCTTCAAAGCCGAGGCTGGAGGAGGCCTGGGGGAGTGAACAGAGCAGAGCTGGGGGAAGTCAGAGGGTTCGTTCCTCCTCCGTTTTTCGAGTGGTCCTGGAAGTTTTGTGTACTCAGCAGGCAGCGTGGCGGGAGCAGGGGGCAGGAGTGCTCGGGGCAGAGGGTAGACCAGTCGTCCAGGCTCGGTAGCCATGTTTGCATCTCCAGGGCAACAAGCTGGCCACTCCCTTCATGGCTTCTGAGCCGCCCTGTGCCCATTTCCAGGCACCGAGCAGGGCTTTCCGGCTGAGACAGGAAGTCCTGCAGCACACTGGCCCCCAGGGACAGTCGTGGGTCCTCTGGAGGAGGGGAGCCTGCTCAGCGCGGAGGGAGGCTGGAAGCTCTGATTCCCGGTCCTCTGGCCCCAGCCCGTCCGTCTCAGACCAGGGCCCACTCATCCAGCTGTCAAGTCATCCTTTACTGCCCGTGATGTGCCCCCAACTCCCTGAGACCCCAGAGTTCAGGAAAGAAAGGGTGGTCTTCAAAGAGCTTGCTCTTTGGCCTCAGTTCCCAAAATCCTTAGAGAAGAGCAAAGTGCTAAATGTCATGTGGTAGGTCACGTGCACTACCGTGTTCCAGACAGAGTGCACTAGACACAGTCCACGGGCCACAAAGAGTCCGACACATCTGAGGACAGGGCACGCCCGCACAGCTAACCGAAGTGCTGCGTCTGAACACAAGGGGCACTTCCGGGGCCCCCACCACGTCCCCAGCCTGCGCGGACTTTCACGCCCATCCTCTTTTCAACCCTCCCGAGAAACTTTCAGGGCAGATGACGTCCCCCTGCATTCATCCCTCTAGCGAGTGTTCACTCAGCACCAGGCGCCAGGCCCAGCCAGTGGTGCAAGAGCATCCCTGCAAGTGTGAGCTCACAGAGAGCCGCCGCAGGAGGCCTCGTGCAGGAGAAGGCCTCACGCAGGAGAAGGCCTCACGCAGAAGATATGAAAACAGAGGGAGAGGAAAGCTTTCTAATCACGGCTTCCAAAAACAGTCCTCAGTGTTTCAAGATAGCAGAATCCTTTCTCTAAACGAAGTGTTTCCCAGAAGCAATTACTAACCAGATGGATGAGGATCTGGTTGACATGGGGGGAGCAGAGACCCTGGACGCCCAGAGGGTTCCTTAGCATTTCAGGGGTTCCTTGGTCCTCAGTTTGAAAGCCACTGGTTTACAGGTCAGGTGGGAAGTGAGAAGGCAGGGTTGGTTTGAGGCAGGAGGGCTGTGCTTAGACCAAGGTGAGGAAAGCTGGAGGTGGTCTGGATTCAGGGACAGGGAGGGAGCACCTAGAATCACCCGGGATGTTTGGGTCCAGGAAACAGAGAGGATGACGGGGCCACCACCTGAGGCAGAGGGAAGGGGCAGGCAGGGTCCTCGTTGGCTCCCCGTGAGCAGGAGTAGCAGCCGCTGCTGAATGGGGTGAGCGGGAAGTGTCCCCAGGGACGCGGTGAAGGTTTGTGTGTCCTTAGTGCAGACAAGTCCATCTGAAGCCTTCGTTGTTGGTATGGCTCCACGCTGGGCACATGAGACCCCCACAGATCCGGACCACTTGGGTGGGTAGATGGATGGAAGGGAAAGAGGAAGCCCCAAGCGGTGGCACCAAGAAGCGCATTCGTGTCCCTGAAGTCTCCTCCATGGGCCGAGGGGGGACATCATTTCACTGTGGGCAGTCGACATCATCTTGGTCTTACTTAGGATTGTTTAAAAGGAGACTCGTCTTCCCACCCCAGCCATTGACCAGTCTCTGCAGAGGGCAGAGGCCTCTGTCCCCTCCTCGTGACCTGGGAATCCTGATGGCTCCACCTTGCAGAGCCGCCCTGGGGGTTAGAGGGGTTCGCGCTGGTTAAGCGCTGGGTACCCTGGGTGGCTTAGTCAGGGAGGGAGGAGGCCAGGGCAGACCCTAGAGCCCCAGGTCAGGGAGCTGCAGGGAGGAGCCCTGGGGAGCGGGGAGGGGCGTGGGCAAGAGCTCAAGGTAATTAGCGCCTCTGGAGGAATGCTCCAGCTCCTTGGAGAGCAGCAATTTGTGCATGCACGAAAGTGTCTCTAATTACAGGAGGTGGCTTCCTCCCCCAGGAGCCCTGAGCCTAAGCTCCATCCCCATCAGGAGTTCTGCCTCCCCTCTGCCCCCTCCCTGAATCTCCTGTCCTCCTAGACTGATCATCAAGACAGTCTGCTCCCCAGCAGTCCCAGGCCAGCTCACTGCTGCCTGGGGGGTGCAGCCCCAGAACGCCCCCTCGTGGGGCCCCCCAGCAGGGGATGCAGCCCCAGAACGCCCCCTCGTGGGGCCCCCCAGCAGGGGATACAGCCCCAGAATGCCCCCTTGTGGGGGCCCCCAGCAGGGGGTGCAGCCCCAGAGCGCCCCCTCGTGGGGCCCCCCAGCAGGGGATACAGCCCCAGAATACCCCCTTGTGGGGGGCCCCCAGCAGGGGGTGCAGCCCCAGAACGACCCCTTGTGGGGCCCCCCAGCAGGAGGGGCTCCAGGGTCACAGGCCTCTTCTCTGTTTCAGGCTGAGGCCCTTCACCTCCTATAAGCTGCGTCTGAAGGCCACCAACGACATTGGGGACAGCGACTTCAGTGCTGAGACGGAGGCGGTCACCACGCTGCAGGATGGTGAGCAACGGGCCCGCTTCCTGCTGCTGCCTGTGCACCGAAACCGGGCTCCTAGAGAGGCCTGCTCCCGCCTTGAACCAGGAAGGGGTCACCCAAGGGAGCAGGGGAGCGGCATGGGCAGTGGGGTTCCATTGGCAGTGGGATTCAATTAGCAGCAGAAGCTGGCACCCCTGCACAGCCCAGGGCCGTAAATCAGACTTCAAGGGCTTCCAAATGGAGGGACATTTCTTTGATTGGCTTCCAAACCCGACGATCCATTAGCATCCCTGACATTGAATAATTTATAGGGTCATTAAAGATAGATGCCGTGGGGTAGCTGGTTGTACGAGCTTTCCCCCATTTTTCTCATTCATGAGCCGTCCTGGTTTTGCCGCTTGACAAACGCACAGTGAAGTGGTGGCAGAGAGACCCTGAAAGCTCCAGGTCCCCCCACCCGCCCCCAGCTCGGCTCTGCTCATAGGAACTGGGCCTGCAGATCCCTTGTGAGTTTGTTTGACCATCGGCAGTGAGACCAGGCCCAGAAGGACAGGAAGGCGGGGTCCTCGGGCCCACCCAGCAGACAGGCAGGTGCTCGGGACGGAGTACGCCGCTGCGCAACGACACTGAGGCTCGGAGACCAGGAGGCAGACCTGGACCCTTAGTTCACTGGGCAGTGCTTTGTGACAATCCCCAGGCCCACCCTGAGATCCCCCTTCCCCGCTTAACTCAGCAGTGGAGCCGCCTTCAAACCAGCCCATCCCCACGATTACACCAGGCCTCCATGCTTCAGCTCTGCTCTTCTGTAGCCCGCGGTGTCGGGGCCTCCTCCCCTGAGGGACCAGCCACGGGGTCCAGGGCCTTGCTGGCTCTTGAACTTGCTGAGGTCAGGCCGCCAAGGACCCACGATCCTGACCGGAGAGGTGTCCCCGCCACCCCATTGGCGGGAGGCTGGGGAAGAAGGGCGGGCCCAGGATCTGGAGAAGCGGCACTTGTCCCCTGTGGCATCCACTGTATTCCTGCACTAGCACCTTGCCTGAGCAATAGTTCTTAGAAGGAAAAAACCCAGCAGCTTGTCCGTGGGAGAGGGGCACCCACCCGCTCCCCTCCCCATCCCAGGCTTGGGCAGAAGGGGGCCTCTCTCAGCCCTTTCATATTCAAGTCACCTCTTCATCTTCTCTTTGCAATGGGTTGGCCTTGTGTTTTCGTCCTGTGTCTCTGAGTCCAGCTCTCAGGGGAGAGGACAGGCCACGCTGACCCCAGGGCTGGGGTCAGTGCTGGGGGAGGGGCTTGGGAGTGAGCAGATGATTTGCCAGGAAAGGGTCTCTTATCCTGAGAGTACTGAGCCCGCCCCCCCCGGGCAGGAATGCTGGATCAGGCCCTTGAGCCAGAACAGCCAGAGGTCAGAGGGGCAGGGTAGAGAGCGGCCCCTGGGGCGGGGGGCCTGGAGTGTGGCCAGCATGGGCCCGTCCCTGGTCTGGGCCTGGAGGACGGGGAGGCCTGCGGGGTACAGGGGTCGCTCAGAGCAGCTGAGTCGGAGTGGGGAGCAGGCTGGGGGTGCCGGGCACAGGTGAGGCAGGTGGGGAGAGGCCCTAAATCCTTCTGCTCAAAGCCCGTTTCTGACCACTGACTCTGCGTCGGGTCTCGGGGTGTCACAGTGGGGCCGCTGTGAGAAGGCCAGTCCGTCTGCTGGGAGCCGGCCGCCCAGCCCCGGCGGGGGCAGACATGGTAGAGGGTGGGACACGGCCTGCTGGACGCGACGGACGCTCCAGAGAGCAGGGCGGGGTCAACCCGGAGCAGCACCAGGCCACCCCCGGGACCCTGGCCGGGCCAGAGGTCTCCCCAGCCCCCGGAGTCAGCCCCCGTTCCTGACAGTCACGTCCGTGTTTAAAGCCAAGGGCCCTGGGCCTGGCTTGCTCATGTGTCCTGTTCAGAAGTAGCTCTGACCCACGTACCCCAAAAGAGTGACGCCCCTCCTCCTCTGGAGAGGAGGTCAGGGAACTGCAGGGGCGCTCCAGGCGCCTCGGCCGTGGAGAGACCCAGACTCTGCGGGCGTCCAGTGGGGCGGGTCCTTGGGAGGTGAGGTCGGGGAGGCGGTCCAGGATGCGCTCCCTCTCCCCTAGACAGCTGGCAGGCGGGGGAAGGGCGTCCCCAGGGAGGAGGGGGCCGCGTGCTGGCTGGTTGCGAGCAGGCGGGGACCTGGCCCGGGAGTGCTGGGCCAGGCTCGACGTCTAACCCCTGCTGCTTCCCTCTTACTTCCAGTCCCCGGGGAGCCCCCACGCTCCGTGTCTGTGACGCCACGCACCACCTCGTCTGTCCTGGTCCAGTGGCAGGTGAGGCCCGGGAACCCCACGGTGCTCTGTGAGCCCGGCTCCTGCAGCAGCAAGCTCGCTCGGCGGGCACCCGCCCGACCCCGGGTGGGGCTGGAGAGGCCGGCCGGTGCAGGGCCGTGGTGTGAGTGTGACCTCCAAGGCGGGAAGTCCAGCGCCGTGGTGACCTGCAGAGTGAACCGGAGCGCGGTGTGTTGGGGAGGGGGCGGTAGGCAGGACGGCCAGGTGGGCCCAGCGCACAGCCTGTCTGGTGGCCGAGTCCTGCCAGGCCATTTCCCCTCTTCTCTGTTGCTAAGTGGCAGCTCCTCGGGTAACGGGAACCTTTCAGTGTGAACAGAAGACATTTCCAAGTGTCCTCCCGGTGAACTGGGCGCCCACCGCCGTGGCATTCTGCACTTGCCAGCCTCCCTGGAGTGCTGAGACTGGCTGGGGACCCAGGAGGCTTCAGCTGGGCTCTGACGGCTGTCCCGGGGGAGCCACAGCCGAGTGGCCCTCGGGACCGTGGGAGAGGCACAGGGCCTGGCCTCGGCCTGCGGGCCAGAAGCCTCTCTGACCCCAGGTTCCTCCTCTGTAAAAACAGGAGTTCCAAGGTCCCCTCTGAGGCCCCTGTGAGTTCTCTGATCCAAGGCCCGTTAGACCCCTGACTTCCATCAGGGTCTCTGGTGAGAGATGGGGAACATTCAACATGGAAACTCAAGGCCCCAAGCACTTCCAGTTCCCACTGTCAACTAACACAATCAACCAAGAGTAGATGGTCTTCCGGGTGGTGCTGAATTCTGCCCGGCACGTGCTTGGTCTCAGACGTGGGTCTGGCTGCCCCGTAGCCAGCTGAGCTCAGGCCTGTGCCACCTCAGCCGCTCCCGACAGGCAGCTGTGGACGCAGCGCTGGCTGTCAGCCCAGCCATCCCACCCCTGGGCTGCGAGCGCTCAGTCCCAGATGCCCTGCGGGGCAGCGAGAGCTGCACGGAAGGTGCTGGGCGTGCCTGGCCGTCAGCTGTCCTCCTTCAGAGCTCAGCAGGAGAAACTAATTGCAAGAAGCCTGAGCAGGAGGTGGTCAGTATGATGCATTGTGGAAATAAATGCCTGTCAACTGCCAGGCAATTGAAGTATAATTAAAATTATGAGTAATTTACTAAATCAGAGCCAACAGAACAAAGGGACAACGTTTAAATATAGATTTGCATTCCAAACAAAATGTTTCACCTGTAAACCTTTTTTTTTTAGTAATTTGTTTAAAAACGCAAGCACTGCCTATAATTCCAAGGCCACTGACCCATTTGAATGGGCCGTCCATCAGATTTGATTCCTCTTAGTAAAATGATCAACATTCAAAACTCAGCATTAAAGAAACTAAGATCATGGCATCCGGTCCCATCACTTCATGGCAAATAGATGGGGAAACAATGGAAACATTGACAGACTATTTTCTTGGGCTCCAAAAATCACTGCAGATGGTGACTGCAGCCTTGAAATTAAAAGACGTTACTCCTTGGAAGAAAAGCTATGACAAACCTAGGCAGCATGTTAAAAAGCAGAGACGTTACTTTGCTGACAAAAGTCCATGTAGTCAAAGCCATGGTTTTTCCAGTAGTCATGTATGGATGTGAGAGTTGGATTATAAAGAAAGCTGAGCGCCAAAGAATTGATGCTTTTGAACTGTGGTGTTGGAGAAGACTCGAGAGTCCCTTGGATTGCAAGGAGATCAAACCAGTCAGTCCTAAAGGAAATCAGTCCTCAATATTCATTGGAAGGACTAATGCTGAAGTTGAAACTTAAATGCTTTGGCCACCTGATGTGAAAAACTGACTCATTTGAAAAGACCCTGATGCTGGGAAAGATTGAGGGCAGGAGAAGAAGGGGAAGACAGAGGATGAGATGGTTGGGTAGCATCACCAACTCAATGGACATGGGTCTGAGCACACTCTGGGAGCTGGTGATGGACAGGGAGACCTGGCGTGCTGCCATCCAAGGGGTCACGAAGAGTCGACACGACTGAGCGGCTGACCTGACCTGACCTGAGTGGGGTGGCCAATCTGTGCCTTTCGGGGGCTGGTGCTGTTGGAATCTGAGGATTTGTGCGTCTATTCTAGACAGCAGTGGCTCTGTGTTCACACTGAGTACAGCTCGTACTGGGCCTCTGTGTCTCTGAATTGATCACATTTAAGCTGGCTGTTCTGAACCCTCCAGCGGGTCACACCGTCTGTGACTCACATGCGATTCCTGTCTCGTCTCCTCTTCCAGCTTTTCTCTGGGTGGATTCTGAGGCTGTTTTCCAGCAAAATTAACATCCTAAGGGACAGACGGCATCACGTGCACTGGCCTCGGGGAGGGGGACCCGGCTGTGCGGGGCACCTTCCTAAGAGTGTGGCGCAGCCCCGGGTCGGGCACGCGGGGCCCGGCCTCTGGGACATCGCCTGGCCTTTGTTCCTCTCACCGCCTGCTCCCTTGTCTTGCGAGGACCAGCTCTGGCGCTGGGCTCCGAGCACCCAGAGCCTCCTTTCCCTGCTGTGGGGTCCCCAGACATCAGTGAGAAAATGGGAGGGGAGCAGCCGGAGGGAGGAGGGAGGTAACAGGATGGCCGGTCCCCGCCCCCTACCCGTCAGGGCAGGCAGGTCATTAGCCGGCGGCCCGTCCGCAGGAATGCGGGCTCAGGTGTGACAGCTGCTGGGCTTCAAGGGCAGGCGCCCGGAGCTGGTTCTCTAGGGCCTCCCGTGCCCGCTGAGCCATGGACTCAGTCCAGCAGGCATCAGAGGGAACCCCTGCTCTGGGCTCCAGGGAACAGAGGTGGTGGGAAGTCCCAGGCTCAGGCCCCAGGACGATGGCAGTGGAAGTCCCGCTCTGCCTCCGGCTCACCCTGAGACCCCGATCTCCGTGTGGACCCTCCCCAGCCCCGGGTATATTCAAAAGCAGAGACATTACTTTGCCNGAATGCGGGCTCAGGTGTGACAGCTGCTGGGCTTCAAGGGCAGGCGCCCGGAGCTGGTTCTCTAGGGCCTCCCGTGCCCGCTGAGCCATGGACTCAGTCCAGCAGGCATCAGAGGGAACCCCTGCTCTGGGCTCCAGGGAACAGAGGTGGTGGGAAGTCCCAGGCTCAGGCCCCAGGACGATGGCAGTGGAAGTCCCGCTCTGCCTCCGGCTCACCCTGAGACCCCGATCTCCGTGTGGACCCTCCCCAGCCCCGGGTCCCCCCACCCGCAGCCCGCCCTGTCTTGGAAGGCCCGCTGAGCTGGTCCCAGCCTGACCTTTGGTGCTCAGCCAGGACTGAGGCTCACGGTGGGAGTCCTTCGAGCCCCAGCTCTCAGTCCTCTTACTGCCTGCTGGAGTGGGGGGTCAAGGCCAGTGCACTCCAACCAGGTCATGGGCACTTTAACAAGGGCCCCTTTTCCAAAACTGAAAAAATACCCCAGGCCCCCATGGACCAGCTGGTGGAATTTCCGATTTATGGAAGGCAGGGTGAAGCACTTCAGACGCTTATGTCGCACCTCAGGGCACCTCGTCAACCTGCAGAGCTGGCCAGCGCCAGAGGCAGGGCTGGGGCGGCAGGCAGGGCTGGGGCGCGGGCAGGGCTGGGGCGCAGGCAGGACCCTCTGCAGCAAGGAGCCCCGCTGACCTCCAGGGGGCCTCAGCCGGGCGCCTTCACTGCAGGGGGACTTGTGGGGCAGGGCCCTCAGGACCCTCCCTCAGGGGTCACAGCTGTGGGCAGCCTGGGACCCAGAGGGTCAGAGGCCCTATGACCGCTGAGCCTCACTTGGGAAGGGCAGTGGAGAGCGCATCACCGAACCTGGACCTTCTCTGCACGGCTTAGGTGTCAGGTGGGGAAACGTCTCTCCTTTTATTCTCACGCGTAGACTTTTCCAACTTTTCCATCTGTTGTATTTTTTAGGAAGGGGGTGAAATAAACTTTCTCTTATGTGTTGTGATAGTTGTGCTTGAAGGAAGCCTAGGAGTGAGGACTGTAACTTGTCTCAGCTGTGCCAGCAAGAAAACCAGGGCTAGGGTCGGAGGGGCAGACTCCCGGCCTCCGTCCTTAGGAGGAGGTGGTGCCTGTGTGCATTACACACACACAGACACACACATGATTTGCACGTGGCACCGACTAGCAGTGAGCACTGCATGGACTCTGCCTTTACCGCACGGAACCAGTTCTTAAATAGCAGAGGGTCGTGCAAGACAAAAACCCTTAAAGCTTCTGAACCAGTCCCATGAACTCAAAGGGGAGGGATCTAAGAAAAAGTGTATCAGAGGATCTGAAAGGCTGCCATCCTCTGGGCGGGGCGGCTCCAGGGCCGGGCCTTGACAGGAAGCAATAGGGACCGCCCAGCATGCCAGGGCGTGCCCCGCTCAGGGGTGTCCCTAAATCTGCAGTGTGGAGGACAGAGGTCCTGCCCATCAAGACTGGCGGGAAAGAGCGGGCGGAATGAACCAGGGACTGCAGCAAGAGGCAGAGCCCCTCCTGCCCTGCCCAGGCAGAGCCCCCTCCTGCCCTGCCCAGGCAGAGCCCCCTCCTGCCCTGCCCAGGCAGAGCCCCCTCCTGCCCTGCCCAGGCAGAGCCCCCTCCTGCCCTGCCCAGGCAGAGCCCCCTCCTGCCCTGCCCAGGCAGAGCCCCCTCCTGCCCTGCCCAGGCAGAGCCCCCTCCTGCCCTGCCCAGGCAGAGCCCCCTCCTGCCCTGCCCAGGCAGAGCCCCCTCCTGCCCTGCCCAGGCAGAGCCCCCTCCTGCCCTGCCCAGGCAGAGCCCCCTCCTGCCCTGCCCAGGCAGAGCCCCCTCCTGCCCTGCCCAGGCAGAGCCCCCTCCTGCCCTGCCCAGGCAGAGCCCCCTCCTGCCCTGCCCAGGCAGAGCCCCCTCCTGCCCTGCCCAGGCAGAGCCCCCTCCTGCCCTGCCCAGGCAGAGCCCCCTCCTGCCCTGCCCAGGCAGAGCCCCCTCCTGCCCTGCCCAGGCAGAGCCCCCTCCTGCCCTGCCCAGGCAGAGCCCCCTCCTGCCCTGCCCAGGCAGAGCCCCCTCCTGCCCTGCCCAGGCAGAGCCCCCTCCTGCCCTGCCCAGGCAGAGCCCCCTCCTGCCCTGCCCAGGCAGAGCCCCCTCCTGCCCTGCCCAGGCAGAGCCCCCTCCTGCCCTGCCCAGGCAGAGCCCCCTCCTGCCCTGCCCAGGCAGAGCCCCCTCCTGCCCTGCCCAGGCAGAGCCCCCTCCTGCCCTGCCCAGGCAGAGCCCCCTCCTGCCCTGCCCAGGCAGAGCCCCCTCCTGCCCTGCCCAGGCAGAGCCCCCTCCTGCCCTGCCCAGGCAGAGCCCCCTCCTGCCCTGCCCAGGCAGAGCCCCCTCCTGCCCTGCCCAGGCAGAGCCCCCTCCTGCCCTGCCCAGGCAGAGCCCCCTCCTGCCCTGCCCAGGCAGAGCCCCCTCCTGCCCTGCCCAGGCAGAGCCCCCTCCTGCCCTGCCCAGGCAGAGCCCCCTCCTGCCCTGCCCAGGCAGAGCCCCCTCCTGCCCTGCCCAGGCAGAGCCCCCTCCTGCCCTGCCCAGGCAGAGCCCCCTCCTGCCCTGCCCAGGCAGAGCCCCCTCCTGCCCTGCCCAGGCAGAGCCCCCTCCTGCCCTGCCCAGGCAGAGCCCCCTCCTGCCCTGCCCAGTCAGAGCCTCCCTCCTGCCCTGCCCAGACAGAGCCTCCCTCCTGCCCTGCCCAGGCAGAGCCCCCTTCCTGCCCTGCCCAGGCAGAGCCCCCCTCCTGCCCTGCCCAGACAGAGCCCCCCTCCTGCCCTGCCCAGGCAGAGCCTCCCTCCTGCCCTGCCCAGACAGAGCCTCCCTCCTGCCCTGCCCAGGCAGAGCCCCCTTCCTGCCCTGCCCAGGCAGAGCCCCCCTCCTGCCCTGCCCAGACAGAGCCCCCCTCCTGCCCTGCCCAGGCAGAGCCTCCCTCCTGCCCTGCCCAGACAGAGCCTCCCTCCTGCCCTGCCCAGGCAGAGCCCCCTTCCTGCCCTGCCCAGGCAGAGCCCCCCTCCTGCCCTGCCCAGACAGAGCCCCCCTCCTGCCCTGCCCAGGCAGAGCCTCCCTCCTGCCCTGCCCAGACAGAGCCTCCCTCCTGCCCTGCCCAGGCAGAGCCCCCTTCCTGCCCTGCCCAGGCAGAGCCCCCCTCCTGCCCTGCCCAGACAGAGCCCCCCTCCTGCCCTGCCCAGGCAGAGCCTCCCTCCTGCCCTGCCCAGACAGAGCCTCCCTCCTGCCCTGCCCAGGCAGAGCCCCCCTCCTGCCCTGCCCAGGCAGAGCCCCCCTCCTGCCCTGCCCAGACAGAGCCCCCCTCCTGCCCTGCCCAGGCAGAGCCTCCCTCCTGCCCTGCCCAGACAGAGCCTCCCTCCTGCCCAGGCAGCCCCAGGGTCCACCCTGCTCTCACCTCCCGTCCTGAGAGCACACAGCTCCCCGAGTGCCCAGCGCTCTGGTCAGTTGAGGCCTCATTTGGGGAACGGGTGGGGCAGAGGGCAGCAGGCTCACTGCTGGAGGAAGTGGTCAGTGTCATGGTTCAGCCCGGGGCCCGGCCAGACGGGCGTGTGCCTCTGGGACCCTGCATGCCTGGCCGGTCACCTGCCCCGCCCACCTGCCCCATCCAGGTGACGTGGGGGTCTGAGCGGGTCCACCTTCACTCTCAGATCATTAGTTCTACAACCGTGAGGTGAGTTTAAAGACGTCCTTGCCTGTGGGTGTCAGGAGAACGGAGCGAGCACTGACCCCTGGAAGTTTTGGGGTCCGGTCCCAGACCCGCACAGGAGAGAGAGTCTGGCAGTGAGGGGCTCACACGGCTCTCTGGTTTCTCAGAGTCTGTGAAGGCGGCGTTCAGCAGTCCAGTGCCGTCCGGCGGGCTTGCTGGGCTCCTCTGGCCGGAGGGGTGCGCGTGGACCCTGAGCACGTGCGAGTCCGCTCCGGTTTCCCAGGCTTGAGCGTCTACGTCTGATGGGGAGAATGACCAGCCACGGTGCTTTCGATGTGGGGATGGGGTGGGGGTGGTGGGGCAGAGGACTCAGGAAGTGGCAGGAGAGCGTGTCAGGGGCTGCAGCAGACCCGCCCTGCAAACCCCTGGGCTCTCATGGTGAAAACGTGGTGATTCTGGCTCGTGGGAGGAGGCACACTTGCTGTGCACGCTGCCCACTGGCAACTGTGAGGGCAGAGAGCTGTCCCCTCCCTCAGGGGTCCCGAGCTTGGGACCGAGAGCAGCCAGAGGCCACGGAGAACAGACTGACCTGAGCATCCGGGTCCCCACGGTGCCGCCTGGGCTCAGGGACTGAGAATTGAAGGGTGCGAGTTTGGACAGCAGAGCGCCTGGAACCGGCCGCCCTGCCTCCCACAGTTCCAAAGGCCAGAGCCCAAGGTGACGGTGGCGGCTGACTGCAGACGCAGGGAGGCCTGCTGCCCGGCCTCTGGCGGCCGCGGCGGGCCTTACCGCTCCTTGGCTTCTGGGCGCTTCTTTCAGTCTCGACCTCTGCCTTCGTGTGACGTTCTTTCTGTGTCCAAATGTCCTCATCTTATAAGAATCTTTGGGTCTTTTTCTGGTCTCAGCATTTGTTAAATAATTGCTAGATTCTGTATTGCCTCTTAAAATGTGTTTTGTCTTTACGATCCATCACGCTGAACATCTAGGTGCCCGTGTGACTCAATTATCATATTACCCAATGGTGTTCACGAGTCCCAAGTCTGCCAATTTGTTTGCAGGCAATCTTATTGTCTGCGCCCTTCAAGCTCAAAGGCCATCCTGTCATCCTGGCATTGAAAAGACCCGGAAGGATTGGTCTTGGCGTTTTGAGGGGTGGGGGAGAGTTAGTCCCAGGCTCATGTTTGTAGATCTCAGGACTGCACACAACTGAGTGTCCATGTGGGGTCAGTTTCTAGACGTGTGATTGCTGCACTAAAGACTTGGGCAAATAGAATGGAACTGCCCTCTGGGAAGCCCGCCATCGCCTTAGAGCGCTCCCTTCCAAGGTGCCCTCTTCCTAACTTGATTACGTCTGCCGAGACCCGAATGCGGATGAAGTCACTTTGCAGGGACCAGTGGTTAGGACTCAGCCTGTCTCCTGGGGTGGGGCACAGCTCAACCCACAGCAGGGGGCGCTTTCCTACAGTAGCTCTGGCATCCGAGGCACCAGGACGCTCTTGGTGCATCTGGCCGGCTGCAGTTTGGGAGGTTCGGTCCTGACCTGCTGAGGACCATGGCAGGGGGGGCAGAGCCCATAGCCCGAGCACCGGGGTCGTGCCATGGCCGTATTTGGGTTCCGTGTGGAGTGGGATGGCCTTCCTTCCACAGACAGGCCTGTCAGCCGGCTGGGGATGCCCATCCCACTCCACATGGAACCCAAATACGGCCATGGCACTGACCCCGGTGGTGGGAGCGGTTGTTCTAGCCCTACGCCTGTCAGGCGGGGGTCCACGTGGCACACAGAGGGGTCAGTGAGGGTCCCAGCGAGACGGCCACAAGCCCTGGTGGACGGAAGGGTCAGGGACTGAAGGGACGGGGTGGGGTCAGTGGTGGACGACGCAAGGCCAGGCCGCATCCCCAGCCCTCTCTGGTTCTGGGTCTGCCAGGAGTGGGCAGCTTCCTCTCCTGGGCCACAGTCTCCGGCCCCGGCCCTGGGGCTCAGGTGTCCGGGCTGGACAGGGAGACATGCCCGTGTCCACGCACACAGGACCAGGAGGCCCGGGTTCTGTCCCCGGACCCCGTCATTCCCCATCAGGGGGACACCTGCCTGTCCTCTCGCCCCTCTGGTTGTCTTGAACCAGTGGCGCCCCGCCCCCACCTTCCCGCGCAGCCGGCCAGCGCGCAGCCAGGCCCTGACCGTGCTCCTTCGCAGCCCCCCAGGGACGAGAGCCTGAACGGCCTGCTGCAGGGTTACCGGATCTACTACCGCGAGCTGGAGCACGAGGCGGCCCCCGCCACCGAGCCCAAGACGCTCAAGACGCCCTCAGCTCTGCGGGCCGAGCTCACCGGTGAGCCCCCGCCCCCCACCCCGCAGCAGGGAGGTTCCCGTAACCACCATGTCTGCCCACCCCAGGCCTGTGGGAGCAGCCGTGGGGGCCGGAGCGGGTACGGCTCTGCCCCCTGCCCAGCACCCGATGGTGTGCCAGGCCCAGGGCACAGGGAGGGGACCCAGGAAGGCTGCCTGGAGGAGGAGCCATCTGAGGGGGCTGTCGGGGTAAAAGGATGTCACGGAAGACGTGAGGGGAAGAGGGTGACGCAGCTCGGTGGGGGGGCAGGGGTTGCCGGCCAGGGCGGGGCTGAGCCAGGGGGGCCTGTGCGCCCTAGAGAAGGAGTAGCCGGGCCTCCGGGGACAGCGGCTCACCCCGCACGGAGCAGGCCCGGGGTGCTGGGGCCGTGGAGCCAGGCCCGGGAAGGCTGAGGTGCCCCCAGCACCATCAGAGAAGACACGGGGCCCCTGGCCCCGCGTGGTGGGCTCCGCCTGGGCCTCTGTGCGGGTCACACGCGCTGCGCTTGGCCCCTGGTGCCGCTCTGGGGTCAGCGAGGGGCTGCAGCTCGGCCCCGACCCCACTGGCGGAGGACCTGGCTCCGCTGAGACCCCCACTTGCAGCATCTCCCCGGGTGCCCCTTGCCGACGCCCAGCTAGCCGTGACTGTCCCTCTGGGCTGAGTAACACAGACCCCGGAATAAGAGGCTGCGGGGGTCTGTGCACCTGCTCACTGTCGATGGCTCATCCCCGCCACCATGGGGCACTCACCTGAGCGCGCACCGGACGCGGCTGCCCCGGGACCAGCCAGCCCTGTGGCCCCCATGCCGTTTTGCGCTATGCTCAGCCGGATGCCAGCTCGACCCGTTTAATCAGAGGGGAGACCCCGCCTCCGCAGGCCAGGGGCCTGGCTGGTTCAGGAGGCTCCGCGGGGGTCCCGGTGAGCAGACAGGCGTGTGGGTGGCCGCTCGGGAGGCAGAGCAGCTTCCCAGACAGGCCTCCCTCCGCGTCTGCGGCCCGTCCTGGCTCCTGTCCCCCGCTGACAGCCTGTCTGCTCGCCTCTCACAGCCCAGAGCAGCTTCAAGATCGTCAACAGCAGCTCCACCGAGACGACGTACGAGTTAACACGTGAGTGACTCCGCGCTCAGCTGGCTCAGCTGGGCAGTGCCCCCAGCCTCTCGGCGGACCGAGTGAAGGCCAGCTCGGGTTCCCAGCTCTCATTCCTGGAGCCCCCCACCCTGTCCCACTAAAATGCGTGATGGGCCAGAACCACCAAAAGGGAGTTTCTAGAAACACAGGCTGGGCAGGGGTTCCCAACAGCTGTTCTCGGAGTTTGGGACAGAAGGTCAGAGGGCAGCTCTCTTCTCTAACCCTGCCGGCTTATTTTTACCTTTAGCTGTGGATTTACTATCGTCACCCCTGGTGCACACACTGTCGTGCACCCCTCCTGAACCTGCCTCCAGAACCCTCTCACCCCCCACCTGAGACTCTGCCCGTTTAAACACTGATGCCCCCGCCCCGGGCGCCCACCCCCAACTTCCTGTCTCGGTGACCCCGACCCCTCCGGGGATCTCGCAGCAGGGGCATCGCCCAGCAGCCCCTCTGTGTCCATTGGCTTCAGGCCCAACGTCCTCACTGCAGCGTCGGGGTCTCCCTCCTCTCGGGGTGCGGGGCAGCCACCACACGCACACGTCCAGTGCTTGTCCATCCGGCCTCTCTTCCTCCTTATCAAATCGCCCCTTGGATTCCGGCCGGGGTGGGTTTCAGTGACCAAGTGCAAGACTCAGGGCCAAGCTGCAGTTCAGTCCAGCGCAGAGAGGTCGCTGGATCAGAAAGCGGGTAACGGAGGGGAGGAAGAGCCGGCCCTGCCAGGCCCCTCGGGCGCCAGCACTCTGCCAGCTCATCCCCCGTCGCCCCGGCCACCACCCGGGGCAGAAAGCCGGCCAGCCCGGCAGCCGGGGCGGGGTTCACGGAGCCGTGCCCTCCCCCTGAAGCTCGGCGTCATCCATCGTGGGCCGGCTCGCCTGCCCGCTCCCCGCCTCGCTGCCTCCTTGTCTGTCCGCCGAGTCCCTCCTCGGCCAGGCGTGTCCCAGAGGCGGCCTCTCCAAGGGGTCGGGTGAAGAGTCAAGTGCAGGCCGGCCCCAGTGATGAGGGCTCCCCCACCCACGTCTCCGCCCAGGCCTTTCAGTCTCGGGGCTGAAGCATGGAAGGGGCGCCCTGGCCACACCCGGGCGTCCACTCTGGTGCATCTCTGTGGATTCCTGGCACTCACACGAGGCCCCACGTTGAGGCGAAGCCAGTCTGGTGGTTTCTCAGCAGGAGAGCTTGACCGCAGGGGCAGGATCTTGACCGTTAAATGTATCTATGTTGGCAAACCAAGGCCTGTGAGGTCTGAATGGCCATGTCCTGGGAAGAAAAGGGCATGAGACGCCAAGTCCATCATGCAGGCCAGGCAGCCACACAGGAGCTCTGCACTACTCGACGTGGTGGAAACTGCTGATTTTTTTAGCCAGAACTTTCTGGAAAGTTCTCCCAGTCACATGACTGTCCAGAGGCCCCACATATGTGTCTGACCACCTGAGCGCATGGTCCCTGCTAACCACACCTCCCAGAGAGGGCCCCACTCTGCAGAGGTCAGTGAATGTGACCCACAGGCCCTCCCGCCATCACGTCACAGAAGGGGTCAAGGATTGGCCCACGCGGTCGAGCAGTGCGGGGTCTTGCTCCATCTGCTCTTCCTCTCCCGGAGAGGTTCCGGACCAGAAGGCAGGCCCAGGTCAGGCTCCGTGTCCTAGACTCGCTCCCTTAGACGAGGAGCTTGTTGCCACCTGGCCTCAAGTGCAGGACGGCTGTGATAGCCTCACCGGGGGCACGGGCGGGTAGGGGCACTGCCGGACGGAGGGTGGCCAGCCCCTCACAGGCTTCTCTCTGCAAGAAAGGGCTCCCTCGTCCCCGCAGGGGGCACTGGTCACAGAGGGAGCTTTCTAAGAAAGGGCAGGGCTCCATCCTGCTGACCCTGTCCCCCCACCCTTGCAGATCTGAAGAAATACCGGCGCTATGAAGTGGTCCTGACGGCCTACAACGTCATCGGCGAGGGCCCGGCCAGCGCGCCCGTGGAGGTCTTCGTCGGCGAGGCCGGTGAGTCCCACCTGGAGCTCAGGGGCCCCCAGCGGCCCCCTCATCGCAGGTCAGCTTATGGGGGCTCAGGAGGCTTCTGGTCATGCTGGGAAGCGTCCTCAGCCAAGGGCTAGGTGTCCTGGTGGCCCCGGGAACGATCGAGTCTTGCTTCTGAGAGACAGGGCTGTTTAAGGTCTGGAGGCATCAGGTTTACCAGGACATGCTCTAGGGGAGCCACACGGTCGCCCCCGTGGGGTCCAGGAGTGCGGGACCCTGGGTGCGGGGAGGGGGACGTTTGTCATCCACCGTCTCTGAGCGCTGGCCCGGGCCCCGAGTCAGCCTGACTGCCCGTAACAGCCGCTCCCCCATCTCCGAAAGCCGCACAGTTCCACGGCAGTCCCTGTCTCAGACACACCCTGGCCCCTGGGCTTGTTTCAAGAACTGTCCCCTCTGTGGGGCTGACACACAGGGAGACGTCGTATCCCACGCTGAGATCAGAGTGTTGCCTCCACCCAGCCCCCCGCTGCCCTGGAAGGAGGGAGTCACCCACCCTCTCCTCGCAGAAACCCCTGCTGCCCGTGGGCATGCGCGCGTGCGCACACACACACACACAAACGCTGCCCCATGGCTAGCCCTCTCCCCACAGAAGCCCCCTGCCCACGGGCATGCGTGCACACACACACACTGCCCACAGCCGGCCCTCTCCCCACAGAACCCCTCACCCGCGGGCACACAACACACTGCCCCACGGCCTGCCCTCTCCCCACAGAAGCCCCCCCGCCCTCAGGCACATGTGCACACACACACACTGCCCCACAGACGGCCGTCTCCTCTGATCTTGGCCCATGGCCGAGGGTTCTGCTCAAATCTGCGGGTGCAGAGTCAGGAGGGTGGACGGGGTTGAAATGCCCCTGGGGACAGCGGCCCAGGCTTTCGGGGGACGCAGGCTGAATTCTCTGGGCCGGCCACAGAACGCATCAGGCAACTGTGCAGTTTGGAGAGGTTACTGTGGGAGACGAGCCAGTGCTGAGGGTCTCTGGCTTAGCAGGGTTTTTCTGGAAGAGTCACATGGTGTTTTCACGGAGACAAGGATAAACCAGGTGAGCCCACAGGAGACAGTGAGGACCACCCCAGCCTGCACAGGAGTCTGTCGGTGGAAGGGGTGGAGGTCACTGGGGGGCAGGGCACTCCAGGAGGGCCTGGGCCTGGCCACAGAAGAGCCCACGCAGGCCGGGCGGACGCAGCACATGCCGTCCGTGAGAGCAGGGCTCTGGAGCCTGGCAGGGCGTCGTGCGGGCAGCCGGGCCAGCCATGCTGCTGGGCTCAGGGTGCACACGGCCGGCTGGCCGGGACCCGTGGAGCTGACCCGCCCGCCTGTCAGCCTGCAGCCCAGCAAGAGGACCAGCGGCGGGGCTCGGGTGCTGCGGACGGGGCCTGCATCCCAGGACCCATGCAGGCGTGTGGAGACCAGGGCTGGACCCAGGCGGGAGACCTGGGAGATCCAGGGCCATAGCAGCCAGCCGGACGGCCGTGGCCGTCTGCCCGCCTCCAGGCTCGCGTCCCGGGTCTCTGGTTGGTTGTTGTTCATTTTATGGTAAAGTACGGTTGACACGACACGCGCTGTCCTGGCAAGCGTCCAGCCCAGGGGCAGGGAGCCTGTTCACTGGCCGAGTGGCCGCCGCCCGCCGCCCTCAGCCCCGGCTTCTCCCCAGACAGACGCCCCTCAGCCGTGGGCAGGCCTCCTCCCCCAGCCGCTGTCGGCCCTGACTTGCTTCCCGTCTGTGGGCTCGCTGCTCCGGGTGCTCCTCGGACGCGGGCCAGAGCCGCGTTTGTCCGCTTTACCAGGCTTCCGTCTCCCGGCGTGTTTCCCGGGCTCACCCGAGCTGCAGCGGGCGTCAGACTCGGCTCCCTCTCGCGGGGGAGGACTCTCCTCTGGGTGCAGACTCCGCGTTCGCTGCCGGTCCCTTGATGGACGTCAGGGCTGTCTCCCCGTCTTGGGTGCTGCGGTGCAGCTGCTGTGAACCCGGGCGGGCCACGTGTTTCTCCCAAGTGCCAGGAGGGCGTCCGTCGGCTGCTTCTGTGGGTGGGCGGCCTCCAACAGCGTCCAGTCGGGGACTCAGAGGCAGAACCCAGAAAGAGAACCCAGGGTCCCCTCTCAGGCTGCCCCCCCAGGTCAGGCCGATGTTCGGCCCTGGAGCGTTGCTCGGCCACCGGTGTTTACACCGCAGAGAACATTCTGGAAGGAGGACGCCATGCTTCCAGCACTGCTGCCACACACCCTTGGCCGTCCAGTCGCTGCCTCTCGCAGCCCAGGGGCCTCTGTAATGTGTTCCTCCTGACTTTGAGTTGCTCTCGGGCCTGCAGAAAATAAAGCTAAATGGGGGCAGTTTCCATTCACTCGGCCGTATGCTTCATCATTCGGCAGGAAACGCTCAGACTTGTGTGAAAACTGCCCCAAAACAGCGTTTTTCCTGAGTCAGCCTGCAGGCCTGAGGGCCACCTCCGCCGGTCCCCGGCTCCGTGACGCTGGGCCCGTCACTCCACCTCTCTGAGCTCCGGCCCTGAGGACCGCGGTGCAGAGGGAAATGCTGCTGGGAGTGCGGAGACGGGTGTCCTCACCCCAGCCCTGCCTGCAGCTCGCCCGCCCTGCCTGCAGGATAAATGTCCAGGACACGCTGGGCGGGGCCGGCCAGTAAGTGGTGAGCGACTGAGGCCCCGTGCATGTTCTTGGTTGGTCTCATCCTGCAGGACAGCGAGAGGCTGAGAGGTGATGAGCTTTGGGTCCCCTCTAGCCTGAATATGTAGTTTTTAAATCCTTCTAACCTCAGAGAGAAAGGGTAACCTTTAGGAGATCTCTCATTGAGATTGATTTCTGAGTCCGGGCATTACAAATTGGTGAAAATAGCACACTAGTAAGGAATACAGCTTGCAAGAGATAGAAACCCAAAAGGCTTAAGCTGAAAGAACCTGTCATTAACCCACATATCCGAGAAGTCGAGCCTGGGCACAGCTTCAGGCATGGCTGGATCCAGCATGCTAACAGGTGTCCCTATGCCCTCTCTTGGTTCCTCCTCCTCTCAGCTCACTCCTGACTCAGGCAGGCTCTTCATCAAGGTAGCCCAGTGGCTCCAGGCAGCAGAAAGAGCGCTTTCTCCCACAGAGAGGAAACACCTCTCCCCCAGGAGCCCCCCGAAGGGGGCAGACCCCAGAGGGAGAAGCACCCCCAGGACATGCTTGTCAGAAGGATGGCATGAAGGTATGAGCGCCAGGAGCAGGTCCCTGGAGGGCATCGCGGGTCCGTGATGACACCTCTGGGCGGCTCTCGGCTCACACAGGCACCCCCAGGGGAGACGGACACCTAAAGGCGTCAGCCCAGGGTGGCCCAGCAGCCCTCCGTCTCCACGGGGCCAGAGCCCACACAGGAGCAGCACCCCACCCGCCCGCAGGCGAGGTCGCCTCGGGGACCCACCTGGGACACCACCCTCGCTCCTTGCCAGCCGTGCTCTGCTCTCACACCGCCCGTTTCATTTCAGCTGCAAGACCCTCACGTCCCACATTTTCTCCAATTTTACAAACAGCGAAGCTGCGCTCGGGGATTGGACAGACTCCCCACATCCCGCCGTCCGAGCCCAGGGCTTAGACTCGCCGTGCAGAGCTTTCCCCGCAGCCTCCAGCCCCCGTTCCTGCAGCCTGGAGAGCACAGCATCAGTTTTCTGGAAAATGGTTTTTGTGACCAGTTTCCTGCTTCTTCCCGTTAAGCCTCCCTGGAGTTGTGTTTGGTTCTGGCTCAGCAGTGAGGTGAACAGGAAGGGGAGGTGATAGAGGAGACAGCGGAGAGGCAGGGGCCGGGGCCCCGAGGGGCAAGACGTGCTGGGCCAGCAAGGGGTGGGGGGCTGAATTCCCCATCTGCCTCCCCCACTCCCCCTCCCCAGGCCCCCGGAACCTCACCACGAGGGAGAGAAGGAGAGAGGCTCGGAGCCAGGCTGCCTGGGTTTACACAAAGCAGAGTCCAGGTGCCTGCTGAGCGCGTGACCTCTGGCGGGCCGCTGGGTCCTTCTGGGCCTTAGTTTTCCCGTCCCTGTAGCTTCTGTGCAGAGTCACTCAGTCATGCCCAACTCCGGGCAACCCCATGGACTGCAGCCCACGGAGCGCACTGCACATTCCTGCTGGGAAATGCCCCACGGGTCATTGGCCAGACTGGTGTCCAGAGGGAGACGTGTAGTTCCCTCCGGGGGACTGTCCACAGGGTGGACACCACCCCATGGTGGGGCAGGGTGAGGGACGAGGGGCTGGATGGTGAGCAGTCCTGCCCGAGCGGTGGGCAGCCCCCAGGCCCCTAGCCCTGGCCGTTTGCCAGACGCCTTTGCAGATGCTGCTTCCTGTCCTTTCCATGCTGCAAGCACGGGGGGGCCCCCAGCCGCCGCCCTGCAGCAGAGGTTCTGAAAGGCTCTGGTGCGGGGCTCCAGTGAGCCCGGGGCCGCCCAGGGTCTGCTGGACCTGCAGTCAGGAGTCTTGAGAGTCGGGGCCCGGGAGCCAGCACCCCCTCACCAGCACATCCTCAGAAAGCCAGGGGCAGCCGCTGTCTTCCTGGAGGCCGGCGAGCCCATCCAGCGGCCACTGGAGCTGGACAAAGTGCCGTCTCACTGCTTCTTGGGACCCGCCCACCCAGTCCAGCCTGCAGCTCCCAGCTTTGCAGGGCTTCCTGAGCACTCAGCCAAGATTCCAGAAATCGCTGGTGTTCCATCACCACTGTTGGGTACAAGGAGTCTGCCAAAGTCCAGAAGCATCTCTATTGCCGCCGTGGCCGGCCCTCCCTGCAGGCCAGCGGGTGATGGCCATGGGGGCAGCATCGTCTGCCCTGCCGAGGTGCCCAGGGGAACCTCTGCTCCGTGCCCCAGCCCAGCCCCTGCCTCCAGCACCATCCACAGTGTCCGCGTATCAGCTAACACCAAACTGCCGGGCCAGTGGGCTTTTGAAAACTGATTTCATGAGCTTTGACACTGCATTCTGAGCCGAAGCTCACATGCACCGTCCTCCACAGATAGTAAAGTGGGGGAACAAAGAGATCATGGCCCGTCAGATGCCCCACCAGCTTCCAAGCTGAACCCTTCACAACAAACAAGGACCCCTTGCAGGGTGTAAACGGGGCAAATTCCTGCAAGTCGGTGGGGGGGGGGGGGGGGGGGGGGGGGGGGGGGCGGGGGGGCGGGGTGGCGGGGGGGGGGGG
>SJYR01004158.1:0-12343 GCA_006410655.1 Kobus ellipsiprymnus | reverse complement strand
CCCGGCCCCCGCTCCAGCTCCTCCAGCTCCCCGCTCTGCTGGTCCTAAAACTCAGAGATTTCTGGGTCTGACCCACATGGTCTGACCCAGCCTGGGCCTGCTGCATGGAGCTGCTTGCTGTAAGCCGTGCAGTGTGGTGGGGGGACAGGCCTCCAGCTCCACGAGGCCTTGTCCCTCACAGGCAGGATTCGCCCCAGGCCCCTGGGGGCTTCTCTCGGGTCCAGCTCCCAGAGCAGGGATCCCCTTGTCTGTTGACCTGCCAAACCTGGGCTGCAGTGTGGGCCCCCGGGGCCTCAGCTGCAGAGCCCTCCAGAAGCAGCTGGCCTGACATCTCTCAGGCACATGCCCCGAGGCGGGTCCCAGAGCGTACCCGGGCTGCCCTGCTGGGACTCACCGCCCGTGGCCTCCTCTCCTCACCCAGTGTGTTCTGAGCTGATCGTTCACTGTCCTGGTGACTCTCGGAATCCCCTGTGGCCTGGGGAACTTTGTGAGGCCAGCCAGGCCTCCCAAGGGAAAGGAGGCTGGGCCTGGGGTCCCGGGAGCACCGAGGGGCTTCATGAGATCCAGAGGGTCACAGGCCAGCAAAGTAGGTTCGGGAGCCCATGGGATACAGACCCTCCTCTCAGGATTCCCCAACATTCTGTGGGTTCACTCTTCCTGGGAGCAGGGGCCCCTGAGCGCTTTGCCCTGCATAAGATGACCACAGCCGGATTGTAGGGGCCACGCCCTCGGGACCTGTCTGGCAGTCCCTGCAAAGCCGGGAAGGGGCCATCATGGACTCAGCGGGAAGGGGCAGAGCTGTGTGGCTGAGAGTGGGAGGCAGGGACCCTCGGGCACGGTGGGCCCAGCCGATCGTGGGGCCACAGGACCCCCAGGGATGGGGTAGGGCAAAAGCGGGGCAGGAAGGGCTGGTTTAGCGGGCATTTCTCATCTCTGAGGGGAACCAGACTTGGGGCACGTCATTCCCCATGCGGTGGGGGAAGCTCAGGGCTCCAGTCCAGGTGGGCGGGGGCCTTGGGCGGGTCAGCCTGCTCCCTGACCCCCGGCCGGCCTCTGAGTCTGCCGGGAAAAAGCGTCTCCCCGCTCAGGGTGGCCTGCGAGCTCGCCCGTCCCCAGACCAAGGGGCACTGTGAGACGGTGGGGCACCGAGGGGTCCCAGATGAGGACGGCCCCGCAGAGGGAGAGGAGAGGAGGGCAGGGCCTTCAGCCACCGCCCCCCACGGAGCCTGGCCCCCGAGGCGCGGGCTGGAGCTGGCAGCGCCTCTGCGCGGGCTCCCGCCTCTCTCATCCGTTTTTACGTCTTTGTCACCGTGCTTCTCAGGTTCCTTTGTGCTCAGACACCGTTGTCTCCTCTGCTCCTCTCGGGAGGGTTTGAGTTTCCGATTGATCCTGGTAGGTGGGGGATGCTCAGTAAATCTCCTTTACACCCCACGTGGCGTGGAGCCTGCGCCAAGTCGAAAATAACAAACATCTCTGTTCCGGATGGAGGCGTGGACACACATGTAGATGACGTCTTGCTATAAAAGGAGCTTCAGTGAACATCCTGTCCTCTTCCTCCAGCTCCCGGGACCCCCAGCTTTTTGGCATTCTCAGAAATAACCTCCACCACGCTGAACGTCTCGTGGGGCGAGCCCGCGGCGGCCAACGGCATCCTGCAGGGCTACCGAGTGGTGTACGAGCCACTCGCGCCCGTCCAAGGTAAGCCTCGCAGGCCTCGACGCAGGAGGAGGCGGGTGAACGGGCCGAGTGCGGGGCACGTTCCGCACAGCCGCCCTCCTGGGGCGCCAACCCGGGTCTTCACCACCCACTGCTCCTGAGGCCCCAGGGCCCGTCCCACCCGGGCACCATGAGCCGGAACCACGTGGGCAATGTGGCCAGAGGAGGCACTGGGCCCAGACGCTGCCCCCAGCAGCTCCTCCGGCCACCCTTCATTCTAACGTTTATTCAGCGAGGGTTTTTCTGGGCATGCACACCATGGGCTTGCAGGATGTTCCCTGACCGGAGACTCAAGCTGAGCCCCAGGGCCCAGAGCACACACTGAGGGCTGAGTGGGCCTTTCTCTCTGCCCCTCTGTGTGCCCAGGACCATGGTGCAGAGGAGGGCGGGGGGCCCCTGGTCATAGACGCAGGCAGACTGTAAAAGTTACGGATTGTTTAATGTCTAGGAGGGAAAGATACCACCCACACGTCTAACAATCCTGGCTCTCCACTTAAAGCGCCTCGATAAACGTTTCCTTTAAAAATAAGCACATCCAACTAAAACAGGGAGCTGATGTGAAGAAGAAAATTTAAGCCCTAGATTTTATTTCATCACATCTCAACCGCCATGGACTCTGAGATTCATGGTTATTTTATTAAGCGCTGAGGAAGAAAAAAGGCCTCCGATGCACTCCAGCCCAGGCCTCGTGTGCAGCGCCAGTCCCGAGCTGCATGCCAGATCAGACATGGATGCGTGAGGGGCATGCGTCTCAGAAAGTCCATGAACTTTGGTACATAGCAGGAGAGGCGGTATGTGGACACAAGCTGTCCAAGAGCCAAGATGCCAGGGCCACATCGACTCAGCCCCGCTCAGTCTGGGGCAGGCGGCCTGGGCGTGGATGGAGTCGCGATCACCACCCCAGAGGCCCTGGAGGAGATGGGCCAGGACCTTGCTCGTCCAGTGGCCAGGAAGGGCCGAGAATCACCGGACACTAGCGTTTCACTCGTCCACGTGAGTGGGGGCGGAGCCTCGGGGCTTGCACGCGGCCACTGCCCCAGCTCCTGTCTGGAGCCCAGGTTCCTGGCTGGCACGTCCCAGGCCCCGACTCCCGCTCGTCTGTCCGGTGCCCTGTCCAGGGCTGGGGCGGCTGCCCTTGACCGTGACAGCACCAGTGACTGGCAGCGCTCGGCCCGGCCCAAGGAGCCCCGGGGCTGCCTCTACCCCCAGAGCTGCCCTGAGCTGGGCTGAGCCGGGCCCACCCGCCCCCTGACAGCTCTGGCCCTGCTCCTGTAGGAGCGAGGCTGACCTCAAGCCTCAGGCCTCCCCCAGCCGCCCTGGCAACCAGCACACACCCCATCCCTAGGGGCAGATCAAGGCCCGCTGCCCGAGTGCCTCCCTGGTGACCTGTGACCTTCCAGACGCACCCTGCTCACCACCAACCCTGGCCCGCTTCTCAGGATCCCACCCGGAGCCTGCCCGGACCGCGGCCGCTCCCTGAACTCCTGATTCTTCAGCCCCACGCTGGGCCCAAGCCCTTCCGGCCTCCACGGCCCATGGCCCAGGAAGGTGGGGTCTGCCAGGCGGGGCTGCAGGAAGGCCGTGCCTAGGGCGGGGCGGGGCCGCTGGTGACAGGTGTGGGGCCGAGCACGGGAAGCCCTTACTCTGGGCTCAGCTGGGGGCCTCGCACTGGCCAGCGCTGGTTGACGCCAGAATAGCAGCCACCTCGGGACAGGGGGAGGCTTAGGAAGTGTTTGCACACGAGTCCCCACTCCTCGGCCTGTCCCTCCCCAGGGCCCCCCCAGTTCCTGGATTATGTATCCCCCCCGCTTAGGGTGGCTGGCCAGTCTGATGGGCCTCTTGAGTGGGGGTCTCCTGGAGAAGCCTGGCCCCCTTCACCGTGGGATCTGGGATCCCCACAGGCAGCCATGGAAATGGTGACGGGCTCCGGACAATTTCGATGCGTTCACGTGTCTCAGGGGACCCGGTGTCTCCCGGAAGCGTGGCTGCAAATACAGGGGACCCTCGGGTGTCTTCATTCTGTGTCGGCTCTCTGTGGCAGCTGGCTCCCTGTGAAGACCAGCGAGGATGTGATATGTATGTTACGCACGCGCACACGCACGTTTGCAGTGAAGACAGTTAACAGAAGTTGTGAAGCAGCGCCCTCACCCCAGCTGACCCTGCGTGCCCCGCCCCAGGCCCAGACCTGGTGGGCTACCTTCAGCCCAGGGAGTGGGAGCCCACTGTGGACCCTGGGCCCCAGGAGAGCACGGCCCACCCGGGTGTCACCCCAGCCCTCAGAGCGCCAGGCCCTGATCTTGGGAATCTGATTCCATGGAAGAGCTGTTCTTACGTTTTCTAAAAATGTCTTTTAAATGGGGGAAAGATTGAAGGCAGGAGGAGAAGGGGGCGAAAGAGGATGAGATGATGGGGTGGCATCACTGACTCTGTGCACATGAGCTTTACAAGCTCCGGGAGACGGTGAGGGACAGGGAGGCCTGGCGTGCTTCCGTCCACGGGGCGGCAAAGAGTCGGACATGGCTGAGCTACCGAGCATCAGCAACAAAATGTTTTAAATGGAAGTATTTTAGGGACTCGCACCGTGAGGCTTTGTAGCGCAGGGCACAGTTTTAAAATGGACAAACAAGATTCTGCCATGGCTGGGACAGAATGGGGGGTTGGGATGGGATGGAGGTGGGGGGACAGGGTGCACAAAATCTGTGCCCAGGATTGGTTCTACTCTAAGGAGAAGGTATTTCTTTTTTAACAACAAAAAAAGGAGGGGGCTGCTGCTCTGCCAAAAACTATACATCCCACAGGACCCCCAGGTCTCCGTGTCTGTGGGCGGTCCCCACCAGGAGCCCCGTCTGGAGCGATGGAGCTGAGGGGCAGCTTCACTGGGCAGAAACAGCCCTACTTATCCAATGAAAAGCTCCGACCAGGCAAAAGCCACCAGAATCGCTCTGAAATAATGGGGAAGAGAATGACTTAGCTGAGCAAGTGTCTGATAAAAGTCGTGATGTGAGCGCAGAAGCCACGAGAGGGACCCTGGGACCTGCAGGACTGGACGGATTTGCTCTGGCGACTTGGAAGCTGGACCCATTTTGCATAAGGACACGCTTTTGGGGGCTCTTCTGAGGTCAAGGCCGCCCCAGGACTCAAGGTGCAGAGAACACTGGCCATTCGCAGCAAGCACAGACAGGCGGCCCATGGTCTCGGGAAGCCCGGTGGTCCTCTGTGTGGGGGACACAGTGGGGCGGACCCTGGACCCTGGACTGCAGGCACTGGGCACAGCTTGTCCACTCGGCCTCTGCTGGCCGACCCCACTGCAGCCTGACGCCCCACCCGGAGGTGCCCGACGCCAGCAGTGGGTGGGAGGCTCGGAGAAGTCCCGCAGTCTAGAGCTTCTGTGGCTCTTTTGTTCAAACGCCTCCTTTTCAAACTTGTCATAAAGAACCTTATTTTCCCTCCTGGCAAAGGCTGCATTTATGTATTTTTCAGGATGTATCTTCCTCCCAAAATGCTGAAGCTCTGTTTTCCAATTAAATGCCGTGCAGCCAGCATCGCGCACGCTCCATCCCCGTGTCTGAGGGCGAGGGCTCCGGGCCAGCCCGGTCTCTGGGTGGGGGCACCGCTGTCCGTGGTGACAGGTCCTGCATCCTCGCGTCAAGTCCCGGCGAAGCTGTGCTTGTCACGCGTGCCCGAGGCCTTCACACCACAGGGTGGTCCCCACTGGGCAGGGGAAGGGGTACTCCTTTAACCCCCAGAAGTCTTCCCGAGTCTTCCTCTCCCACGATCTCTCCTCCAGGACTGAGTCGGGAAGCCCGAGGTCGCCTCCGACGTGACTCAGGACTTTGTGGGAAGGGGCCCTCCAGACCCCAAGGCCCTGCCCTCCGGGTGGTGCTGGTCGCCGGGGTTCTCTGCCCCCGACCTGAGCAGCGCGCCTGACCGCCTCCTCCCGCGCGTTGTCAGGGTGCTTCTTCCCTTGTCAGCACCCGCTTATCAAGCTTAGGCTCTAATTGCACTTATCTGTGCTGAAAATTGGCCATTATCACCACTTAAACGCCTCCTAATTGTAAGAAATGCTTCCTTAGCAGACCAAGAGGCCTCCGCTGCTGATATCAGAGCCAGGCGGGCAGGTGGGGCTCAGGGCCCCTCTGAATCTGCCCCTCTCCCCATCCCTGCGGCTACAGGGGTCAGCAAAGTGGTGACTGTGGATGTGAAGGGGAACTGGCCGCGCTGGCTGAAGGTGCGGGACCTCACCAAGGGAGTCACCTACTTCTTCCGCGTGCAGGCGCGGACCATCGCCTACGGGCCCGAGCTGCAGGCCAACGTCACGGCCGGGCCGGCCGAGGGTGAGTAGCCAGCCCCCTCCGTCCTCTTGCGGGTCTGTCTGCACCCCAGCGAGCCGTCGTGGCTGCTCAGAACTGGCCTCAGCTTGGGTCTCTGTTGGTCCCATCGTCTTTTTTTTTAACTTTTGGCTGCACCCCATGCTGTGTGGGGCCTCAGATCCTCCACCAGGGATCAGCCCAGGGCCCCCTGCAGTGGAAGCAGGGGCCCCCAGGGGAGTCTCTCGGCCCTGTCTTCAAAAGCACGTATTAACGCAAGAGTCTGAACGTGAACACACTCAGTATAGACGAGCAAATTCCTAGGCATGTCAAGTTTGTATTTCTTTTCTGGGAAAATTATTAAGACAAAATAAGTGCATTCAATTCAAGCTACACAAGAAAATTTTGAAGTTTTCACACATGAGGCCGAGCCAAGGTTTCCACTTCACAAACGACCTTGGCCTCTGTTTACGGAGTGCTTATGGAGGCGAGGCCAGGGCAGCGGATCCGGGGGCGCCTCCGCGCCTCGCCTCTCTTGATCCTCTCAGGGACCTGTGAGGCCTGCGTCGGCCCGCACCCCGCCCCCACTCTCCAGAGGAGGAGCCTGAGACTGAGCTCGGTGGTCCTGCCTGGAGAGCCTCCTCGGGCAAGGAGTCCCCAAAGCCCCCTGCCCTGCTCTGTCCACAGGGTCCCCGGGCTCCCCTCGAGACGTCTCGGTCACCAAGTCCACCTCTGAGCTGACCCTGCAGTGGACGGAGGGCCGGGCCGGCAGGACGCCCACCACGGGCTACGTCATCGAGGCCAGACCCTCAGGTAGGGGGGGCGCCGCCCCAAAACCACGTCCCTGCGTCTGTACAAGGGGGAACGGGTCCAAGCCTCAGGCCCGCCTGGCAGTATCTCCCTGATGACAAGGGGACCAGGCAAGTGGGGCTGAAATGAGAGCCTCCCCCTCACTCCCACCCTGTTTTCATAACCACGACTGTGCTCATAACCTCACGGGCATCAGCCCCGTGACAAGGGGGCCACGTGAGCCGGGTTTAGGGGAGGGTAACCGTCACTCGAGACGCGTGCTGGGGACTTAGGGCCCCTCACACACGCCCTCTGCCCTCCTGGGGCGCCAACCCGGGTCTTCACCACCCACTGCTCCTGAGGCCCCAGGGCCTGTCCCACCCGGGCACCATGAGCCGGAACCACGTGGGCAATGTGGCCAGAGGAGGCACTGGGCCCAGACGCTGCCCCCAGCAGCTCCTCCGGCCACCCTTCATTCTAACGTTTATTCAGCGAGGGTTTTTCTGGGCATGCACACCATGGGCTTGCAGGATGTTCCCTGACCGGAGACTCAAGCTGAGCCCCAGGGCCCAGAGCACACACTGAGGGCTGAGTGGGCCTTTCTCTCTGCCCCTCTGTGTGCCCAGGACCATGGTGCAGAGGAGGGCGGGGGGCCCCTGGTCATAGACGCAGGCAGACTGTAAAAGTTACGGATTGTTTAATGTCTAGGAGGGAAAGATACCACCCACACGTCTAACAATCCTGGCTCTCCACTTAAAGCGCCGCGATAAACATTTCCTTTAAAAATAAGCACATCCAACTAAAACAGGGAGCTGATGTGAAGAAGAAAATTTAAGCCCTAGATTTTATTTCATCACATCTCAACCGCCATGGACTCTGAGATTCATGGTTATTTTATTAAGCGCTGAGGAAGAAAAAAGGCCTCCGATGCACTCCAGCCCAGGCCTCGTGTGCAGCGCCAGTCCCGAGCTGCATGCCAGATCAGACATGGATGCGTGAGGGGCATGCGTCTCAGAAAGTCCATGAACTTTGGTACATAGCAGGAGAGGCGGCATGTGGACACAAGCTGTCCAAGAGCCAAGATGCCAGGGCCACATCGACTCAGCCCCGCTCAGTCTGGGGCAGGCGGCCTGGGCGTGGATGGAGTCGCGATCACCACCCCAGAGGCCCTGGAGGAGATGGGCCAGGACCTTGCTCGTCCAGTGGCCAGGAAGGGCCGAGAATCACCGGACACTAGCGTTTCACTCGTCCACGTGAGTGGGGGCGGAGCCTCGGGGCTTGCACGCGGCCACTGCCCCAGCTCCTGTCTGGAGCCCAGGTTCCTGGCTGGCACGTCCCAGGCCCCGACTCCCGCTCATCTGTCCGGTGCCCTGTCCAGGGCTGGGGCGGCTGCCCTTGACCGTGACAGCACCAGTGACTGGCAGCGCTCGGCCCGGCCCAAGGAGCCCCGGGGCTGCCTCTACCCCCAGAGCTGCCCTGAGCTGGGCTGAGCCGGGCCCACCCGCCCCCTGACAGCTCTGGCCCTGCTCCTGTAGGAGCGAGGCTGACCTCAAGCCTCAGGCCTCCCCCAGCCGCCCTGGCAACCAGCACACACCCCATCCCTAGGGGCAGATCAAGGCCCGCTGCCCGAGTGCCTCCCTGGTGACCTGTGACCTTCCAGACGCACCCTGCTCACCACCAACCCTGGCCCGCTTCTCAGGATCCCACCCGGAGCCTGCCCGGACCGCGGCCGCTCCCTGAACTCCTGATTCTTCAGCCCCACGCTGGGCCCAAGCCCTTCCGGCCTCCACGGCCCATGGCCCAGGAAGGTGGGGTCTGCCAGGCGGGGCTGCAGGAAGGCCGTGCCTAGGGCGGGGCGGGGCCGCTGGTGACAGGTGTGGGGCCGAGCACGGGAAGCCCTTACTCTGGGCTCAGCTGGGGGCCTCGCACTGGCCAGCGCTGGTTGACGCCAGAATAGCAGCCACCTCGGGACAGGGGGAGGCTTAGGAAGTGTTTGCACACGAGTCCCCACTCCTCGGCCTGTCCCTCCCCAGGGCCCCCCCAGTTCCTGGATTATGTATCCCCCCCGCTTAGGGTGGCTGGCCAGTCTGATGGGCCTCTTGAGTGGGGGTCTCCTGGAGAAGCCTGGCCCCCTTCACCGTGGGATCTGGGATCCCCACAGGCAGCCATGGAAATGGTGACGGGCTCCGGACAATTTCGATGCGTTCACGTGTCTCAGGGGACCCGGTGTCTCCCGGAAGCGTGGCTGCAAATACAGGGGACCCTCGGGTGTCTTCATTCTGTGTCGGCTCTCTGTGGCAGCTGGCTCCCTGTGAAGACCAGCGAGGATGTGATATGTATGTTACGCACGCGCACACGCACGTTTGCAGTGAAGACAGTTAACAGAAGTTGTGAAGCAGCGCCCTCACCCCAGCTGACCCTGCGTGCCCCGCCCCAGGCCCAGACCTGGTGGGCTACCTTCAGCCCAGGGAGTGGGAGCCCACTGTGGACCCTGGGCCCCAGGAGAGCACGGCCCACCCGGGTGTCACCCCAGCCCTCAGAGCGCCAGGCCCTGATCTTGGGAATCTGATTCCATGGAAGAGCTGTTCTTACGTTTTCTAAAAATGTCTTTTAAATGGGGGAAAGATTGAAGGCAGGAGGAGAAGGGGGCGAAAGAGGATGAGATGATGGGGTGGCATCACTGACTCTGTGCACATGAGCTTTACAAGCTCCGGGAGACGGTGAGGGACAGGGAGGCCTGGCGTGCTTCCGTCCACGGGGCGGCAAAGAGTCGGACATGGCTGAGCTACCGAGCATCAGCAACAAAATGTTTTAAATGGAAGTATTTTAGGGACTCGCACCGTGAGGCTTTGTAGCGCAGGGCACAGTTTTAAAATGGACAAACAAGATTCTGCCATGGCTGGGACAGAATGGGGGGTTGGGATGGGATGGAGGTGGGGGGACAGGGTGCACAAAATCTGTGCCCAGGATTGGTTCTACTCTAAGGAGAAGGTATTTCTTTTTTAACAACAAAAAAAGGAGGGGGCTGCTGCTCTGCCAAAAACTATACATCCCACAGGACCCCCAGGTCTCCGTGTGTGTGGGCTGTCCCCACCAGGAGCCCCGTCTGGAGCGATGGAGCTGAGGGGCAGCTTCACTGGGCAGAAACAGCCCTACTTATCCAATGAAAAGCTCCGACCAGGCAAAAGCCACCAGAATCGCTCTGAAATAATGGGGAAGAGAATGACTTAGCTGAGCAAGTGTCTGATAAAAGTCGTGATGTGAGCGCAGAAGCCACGAGAGGGACCCTGGGACCTGCAGGACTGGACGGATTTGCTCTGGCGACTTGGAAGCTGGACCCATTTTGCATAAGGACACGCTTTTGGGGGCTCTTCTGAGGTCAAGGCCGCCCCAGGACTCAAGGTGCAGAGAACACTGGCCATTCGCAGCAAGCACAGACAGGCGGCCCATGGTCTCGGGAAGCCCGGTGGTCCTCTGTGTGGGGGACACAGTGGGGCGGACCCTGGACCCTGGACTGCAGGCACTGGGCACAGCTTGTCCACTCGGCCTCTGCTGGCCGACCCCACTGCAGCCTGACGCCCCACCCGGAGGTGCCCGACGCCAGCAGTGGGTGGGAGGCTCGGAGAAGTCCCGCAGTCTAGAGCTTCTGTGGCTCTTTTGTTCAAACGCCTCCTTTTCAAACTTGTCATAAAGAACCTTATTTTCCCTCCTGGCAAAGGCTGCATTTATGTATTTTTCAGGATGTATCTTCCTCCCAAAATGCTGAAGCTCTGTTTCCTAATTAAACGCCGTGCAGCCAGCATCGCGCACGCTCCGTCCCCGTGTCTGAGGGCGAGGGCTCCGGGCCAGCCCGGTCTCTGGGTGGGGGCACCGCTGTCCGTGGTGACAGGTTCTGCAGCCTCGCGTCAAGTCCCGGCGAAGCTGTGCTTGTCACGCGTGCCCGAGGCCTTCACACCGCAGGGTGGTCCCCACTGGGCAGGGGAAGGGGTACTCCTTTAACCCCCAGAAGTCTTCCCGAGTCTTCCTCTCCCACGATNCTGGGTGGGGGCACCGCTGTCCGTGGTGACAGGTCCTGCATCCTCGCGTCAAGTCCCGGCGAAGCTGTGCTTGTCACGCGTGCCCGAGGCCTTCACACCGCAGGGTGGTCCCCACTGGGCAGGGGAAGGGGTACTCCTTTAACCCCCAGAAGTCTTCCCGAGTCTTCCTCTCCCACGATCTCTCCTCCAGGACTGAGTCGGGAAGCCCGAGGTCGCCTCCGACGTGACTCAGGACTTTGTGGGAAGGGGCCCTCCAGACCCCAAGGCCCTGCCCTCCGGGTGGTGCTGGTCGCCGGGGTTCTCTGCCCCCGACCTGAGCAGCGCGCCTGACCGCCTCCTCCCGCGCGTTGTCAGGGTGCTTCTTCCCTTGTCAGCACCCGCTTATCAAGCTTAGGCTCTAATTGCACTTATCTGTGCTGAAAATTGGCCATTATCACCACTTAAACGCCTCCTAATTGTAAGAAATGCTTCCTTAGCAGACCAAGAGGCCTCCGCTGCTGATATCAGAGCCAGGCGGGCAGGTGGGGCTCAGGGCCCCTCTGAATCTGCCCCTCTCCCCATCCCTGCGGCTACAGGGGTCAGCAAAGTGGTGACTGTGGATGTGAAGGGGAACTGGCCGCGCTGGCTGAAGGTGCGGGACCTCACCAAGGGAGTCACCTACTTCTTCCGCGTGCAGGCGCGGACCATCGCCTACGGGCCCGAGCTGCAGGCCAACGTCACGGCCGGGCCGGCCGAGGGTGAGTAGCCAGCCCCCTCCGTCCTCTTGCGGGTCTGTCTGCACCCCAGCGAGCCGTCGTGGCTGCTCAGAACTGGCCTCAGCTTGGGTCTCTGTTGGTCCCATCGTCTTTTTTTTTAACTTTTGGCTGCACCCCATGCTGTGTGGGGCCTCAGATCCTCGACCAGGGATCAGCCCAGGGCCCCCTGCAGTGGAAGCAGGGGCCCCCAGGGGAGTCTCTCGGCCCTGTCTTCAAAAGCACGTATTAACGCAAGAGTCTGAACGTGAACACACTCAGTATAGACGAGCAAATTCCTAGGCATGTCAAGTTTGTATTTCTTTTCTGGGAAAATTATTAAGACAAAATAAGTGCATTCAATTCAAGCTACACAAGAAAATTTTGAAGTTTTCACACATGAGGCCGAGCCAAGGTTTCCACTTCACAAACGACCTTGGCCTCTGTTTACGGAGTGCTTATGGAGGCGAGGCCAGGGCAGCGGATCCGGGGGCGCCTCCGCGCCTCGCCTCTCTTGATCCTCTCAGGGACCTGTGAGGCCTGCGTCGGCCCGCACCCCGCCCCCACTCTCCAGAGGAGGAGCCTGAGACTGAGCTCGGTGGTCCTGCCTGGAGAGCCTCCTCGGGCAAGGAGTCCCCAAAGCCCCCTGCCCTGCTCTGTCCACAGGGTCCCCGGGCTCCCCTCGAGACGTCTCGGTCACCAAGTCCACCTCTGAGCTGACCCTGCAGTGGACGGAGGGCCGGGCCGGCAGGACGCCCACCAC
>SJYR01004157.1:109282-133018 GCA_006410655.1 Kobus ellipsiprymnus | reverse complement strand
AACAGTGTCCGGGAGGGGGTCTTCGGATGGTGACGTAACCGACAAGCTGGCGGGAGTGACGTGGCTGCGTTTCCCTCCGCTTCCGGCTTCCGGCTTCCAGGCGCCATGTTCCAGCCCGGCCGCTTCAGCGCTCTCTATCAAGAGCTGGTTCCATGGCAGTCCCCGGGGGCCCGGGGGAGGCAGAGGCCCTCTAATAAGATCCAAACTGGTTCAGCTGAAAAGGTCTGTAATCCTTCTTATATCTACTTTGTATCTTGACCTCTCAACAAACGTCGTGGAAATGCTATTCACAACCGCAGAAGTTTCGGTCCCTTGACAGAATTCTGAGGGAAGCAGACTCATGTTCACGGGCTCCCGGCTCGTCTTCGGACCCTCCTGACCACACATTCAGCATCTCTGAGTTCTGCATGCTGCACAGTCTCACGCTCGCCTGAGGTCTCTTTGGTTTCCCAGGCGGTAGAGAAGCTGCCTGCCAGCGCAGGAAATGCAGGAGACACAGGTTTGATCCCTGGGTCGGGAAGACCCCTGGAGGAAGGCACACTCCAGCGTTCTTACCTGGAGACTCCCCATGGGCAGAGGAGCCTGGCGGGCTACAGTCCAAGGTGTTGCAGAGACTTGGACACGACTGAAGCGACTTAGCACACACCCTAGAAGGGCACCTCGTCTAGGGAGTATCACCAATGTTTTCCAAAGGTCTCAAGCTTCTTCGTAGTGATATGAGTATATATTTCTTTGCATTGCTGTCAGTCATTAGATACGGGACCATAAAGTCTGGCACATAGTAAGCACTCAATAAATATCAGCTTTCATGGCTGCTATGCAAATAAAATGCGACAGTCTTGACCTTATTTTAGAAGCTTCTTTCTTTCTCTTTGTTCTCCTCTGTTAACTTTTATTCAACAAAATATTTGCTAAATAACTGGTATGTTCTAAGCACTGTGCTAAGATCTTTGCATTCACTGATCTTACTTGACTCCTCACAGTAAGCCTTGAGCTGGATATTATTACAAAAATAACTTCGCCATCCTGGGAATATAGCCTTGAACAAGACAGATGTTATACCCACCTCCCGGAGCTTGCAGTATAGTGGGGAAACCAGATGTTCAGCTAGTAATTACAGTCCAGTCATCACACCAGCCTGCTCTCCTGGAGTTGTTAGCTACTTCTTCACATTCGTTACTGGATCCTGGATTTTAAATACTGTTGGCCTTCCTATTGCTAAGGGCTCCACACTGTGAGATTATATCCCCAATCTCTTAGGGCTCTTATCAATGAAGATTCTGAAAGCTTAGAGATGGAAGAGAATGGAGACTATGTGGCTATTTGTATTTTTTCAGATCAGAGCCTATTATTTGTTATTACCTGGTAAATAAGACACACAGACCCAAGCTTCTTTCTTTCTTGCAAGAGGGATCAAAGAGCTTGGAATTCCCAGCCAAGATCCTCACAGAAGGCAGTTAGTTGGTTGGTGGAAGAGGAGTTTAGAACAGACCTACTGCTTGGAGATCCGACTCGCTGAGTCTGCTTGGACCACGCAGCTCCACAGAGCAGTGCAGAAGTAACGCTTCAGAGAGAAGAACGGTACAGACATCTGCACGCACACCACTGCTGCCAGCCACACTCCCTTTCTTAGCCCTCGGTTAAAACCACAGCCAGATCGTCAACATGCGTGGGCGTTCTTGTCAGTACACAGTGATCCCTCAGGTAGGAAGACTCACTCCCGGAAGAGGAAAGAGCAGGCCAGAATGACTGAGATAGACTAGCATACTTTTTAAAAAGCGCTTTGGGAGTACTTCTCAGAGCTCATGTTTATCTGCTTCCTGCTTGCATGCATATAACTGTATTCCCTGTTAGGGTCTCTTGAATGAAGTTAGTTTCCTTGTTTCCTCCTTGATGTTTGTCACATGAATTAGCTACAGTGCAGACTGTCCCTTGCAAGCAATGTGTTTTACACCAAAATATAAATTCATGAAGGCATAGGCAAACGAGAGTTGGTGTTTTCCCCATTGCATAAACTTCCATGCCCTTTTTATTTATCAGCCTGCTAGAGTCTCGGAGACACAGTGTACACGCTCCCTATCCATCAAATATTCCTTTGCTTGAAATAGAAATGATCAGCTCTTCATTGAGGGAAATGACATAGTGATGTGAAAGCAAAAGGAAAACTTTTCATGCTCAGGAACCCAGAACCCACATCCCCCCAGCAAGGCTTCCGCTTTTCTAGTTAATTGTGAGGAATAACCAGAAGAGTCTACTTTAAAGTATAAATTCTGCTAGAGATAACAAACATCATTTTGAATGTCCTCGCCTGTTATAAAAAATCATAAACTATAATTCTGTTTTTCTCTCAGTAGCTCAAGGTTGCAGATATGAGAGTTAAGGTATTTGGTAACCAAAAGTTATAGGAAGCTATTTAATAACCAAGGGAGACTTGAAAAAAGTAGTCATATCCGTGCTTTGAAGAAAAGAACACAGCCATTGTATCCTGTGAAAAGTGTCAGTAATAAACTCTTTACAAAGGTGTTGAGCTTTCCAACTTTTAATTTTCATGCCCTCATGGAAAGATAAGCATCTCAAGAGCCAAATTGTCTCATTCAGCTATCTAAAGAAACTCCAGTTTTGAGACACTGCTTACTGCTTATACAGTCCTCCCATTTCCATGAAATAAAATTTTCATATTAGTTTCCTTTGCAGAAATTGTACAGCACTTGGGAGTGCTGAGTGTTTTCCACTGGGGTTCATTTTAGGGGAAGTTAAAAATTGAACAAGTCATAACCATTACCCAGAATTATACCCATGGTCTCCAGGAACAGCTGGGGTGCTGAAGGACAGGCAGGCCTGCCGTGGGCATCTGCAGGCTTGGCTCCTGGTTCTGGGTTTAGTCCTTGCTCACTGAGCGGCTCAAGACAAGTCTGCCCTCAGTGGACCCCGGCTTCCTCCCTTGCGACATGACATGGTTTTGCATAGTCCTTTCCTCCACGGATGTTCTGTGACTCTTGGCAAGACCAGGGAGCTAAACTTCTCTAATGAAGTATTAAGCAATCAGGATTTTAAGTCTCAGAAGTCATCTCTTCCAAACCCCATCCATCCAGGATTTCATAACTGGCCCAGAAAGATAATATTGTCCTCCGGATCCATTTCTAATGCTCTGTCATGGACTCCCCATCTCACACTCTCTGGGTCTGAAACTAAGAAGCCACTGCTGCCTGATTTTATAGAACATGTATGGTTTCTTAATGCTGTGGTTGTGTAGATTTTTTTAAAGAGAAAAAAAGGAGAGCTAAGCAGTCTTTGTCTTTTTCTTGAGCAAACTAAACGGTATAATTTGACCTGGATTTATAAAACTGCAATTTATTCATTGAACTGGAAACAACTGCACTTTTTCTTCTTAGCTGTTATTTATTAAGTCACCCCATGGCAGGCATTGGGCTAAGCTTTCTTTCTAGACATACTATTTCAAATCTAAATAAATCACCATGAAAGATAGGTGTCATTATGCCCACGTTACAGAAGATGAAATTGAAGTGCAAAGATATTAAGTTGCCTAGAGGCCACCTCATGCAAAGAGTTGACTCATTGGAAAAGACTTCAATGCTGGGAGGGATTGGGGGCAGGCGGAGAAGGGGACGACAGAGGATGAGATGGCTGGATGGCATCACGGACTCGATGGACGTGAGTCTGAGTGAACTCCAGGAGTTGGTGATGGACAGGGAGGCCTGGCGTGCTGCGATTCATGGGGTCGCAAAGAGTTGGACACGACTGAGTGAACTGAACTGAGAGTCACTCAATTTGTGGTGGAACTGAGATTCCAATTCATCCCAGTAATCCTAACCACAATATACTATATATACATACAGATATATATCATGTACATATATATCAATATGTATAAAACATATTGAAAGATATATGTAGGGCTAATGTTTCCACTTCCATTTCTAAAACAATTTGTTGCAAAATGAAACATTTTAAGTTCACCACTTGATGATTTAGAATTCATTTATAACATCTCCTAGCATAGAGTGGGTTCTCAATTTGGTTGAACAGATGTGTGTGTTTGCTCAGACTCTTTGAGACACATGGACTGTAGCCTACCAATCTCCTCTGTTCATGAGATTTCCCAGGCAAGAATCCTGGAGTGGGTTGACATTTCCTCCTTCATGGAATCTTCCCCACCCAGGGATCAAACCCTCATCTCCTACATTGGCAGCCAGATTCTTACCACTGCGCCATCTGGGTAGCTTCGCTGGAACAGATTCTTGGATTTGTAAACATGGGGCTTACGAATGGAACGTCGCTGTGGGGTCAGCGGCACGCTCGGCAGCGTGCTTGTTGAGCTGCGATGGTGGCTTCCGTAGCCCCCGTGTGCGCACTTTGACCTGACGCATAGTCACTGTCACGCGGCTGTCGGGACTCCAGGACATGAACCCACACTCTCCGTTTAAAATGTGTTGGTGGAAAGACTGGGTCTAACGAACAGCTTTCAACTCAGACACGCTTAGCAGTAGCTCTGCTCTTGCAGGAGGCTGATGATGTTAGGTGTGGCCCTTGCCCTATCCCTTCAGCCTGTTCCAAAAGGGACACAACTTTCCCTTTGGGGACCTTTGGTAAGCCTAGAACATGTGGTCAAGGTGTGGTGCTTTTAGCTAGAGTTGATTATAATTGTAGCTACATAGGAAAATCTTATTTTTCAAAATAATTTTCAAGAATTCATGCATGCATGGATACATAATCCAACAGCTACTGAAGTCCTACCTCCAGCCTTCCCTCTCATCCACCCAGTTCCCTTCCCAGAAGCAACTGGTGTGTTCCAGAACATTCCAGATACTCTCTAGACATCAGTTTCTCAGTCGTGCCCAACTCTTTGCGACCACATGGACTGCAGCATGCCAGGCCTCCCTGTCCATCACCAAGGAGTCCATCATCCGGGAATTTACTTAAACTCATGTCCATCACCTCGGTGATGCCATCCAACCATCTCATCCTCTGTTGTCCCCTTCTCTAGACATGTATAAGCACTTAAGTATTTGTGTATTTTTTTCCCACAAAGAGTAATGCATTTTACACAATTTTATACCTTGCTTGGAAAACAGAACTATAAAACAGTGTCCTTCATGTAAGGGTCAGTTAATACATATTTTGTTTAATAAATTAATCCACAAAGGCAATGAGCAAGAGGCAGGGAGAATATTTTCCTGGGAGGTAGTAATACCATTCTGCAGTAAAGCTCGGAAAGATTTGCCTGGCTTCTAATCTCTATTTGTTCCTCTGTTCTAGAGTAGGAGGCTAAAAGACCGCAGGGCTTGGAATCAAACTCACACAGACTTTTTTAGCCATTGATTTTCCCAGTGATCAGCAGACAGAGTCTCGTAAGCAGCTACCCAGCCCAGTGCTAGGGACATGGTGGATTTGACACAGGAATGGTGGAAGCTTCTGCTTTGTCATGACTCTCCTCTGTGGTGTGGTGGTTCTACCTGGGTCTCTCTGCCACGCCTGTGAAAACATGTGGCCGTAGTGTTTCTGGTCTCTGAAAGCAGTGGGCAGCATTTACTGAGTATTACTCTGTGCCAGGCGTTGTACAAAGCACTTTGCATGCATGATCACATTTAAGGCTTTTAGCAGCCCTATAAGATCATTACTAGTACTTTTCAGACCAGAAACTGAACAGAAAAATAATTTTTGCACAGTCACCCCTTGGGTGAGTGACGCCTCAGGACTTGAACTCTGGGTTGCCTGAAACCAACATGCCAATTCCTCCCTCGCCCAGCTGCTTCTTGTCTGGGTCTGATGGCTTCACACCTGTGGACACGGCCTGTGGACATCACAGGGGAGAATGAACTTGTTATATCTCAACCCAGTTCTCCGCTCACATCCCTCTCATTTTATGTAGCTTTGCATCCCTCATTAAATTGTTGCGAAAAGCAATGACAAGGTGAGGCACACCTTGAGCCCACATGTCAGAAGTGCCATGCTCTTCTCTGCCTCCTCGGCCAGCAGGTAAGGGCTTGCACAGAGGTGCCTTTTCTGATCTCTGCCGCTCTCATCTTCCAGCCCTCCATTCGGGAGAAGCTTCATGCCCTTCATCTCCTGGTCACGGTAGGTGCCATGCAGTTCCTGCAGCGTAATGCAGAAAGAAAGGGAGAGAAGTATTGCTGAGAATTCTGGAATGCAGTTCCTGCAGCATAATGCAGAAAGAAATGAGAGAAGTATTGCCGAGAATTCTGGAATGCAGTTCCTGCAGCGTGATGCAGAAAGAAAGGGAGAGAAGTATTGCTGAGAATTCTGGAAAACATTACTTAAGCTGAAGAGAAGTGCTGCAGATTGACTATTAGACTCTTAGTGTTAGGAATGCCAGGCGCTGTTCTGTCGGCCTTCCAGTTTCAGGTTTTTATGACTGTTTAATTACCACCACTGTTCCACGCTGCCAGGATTCCTCTTCCAGACACCGTGGAAGTTCATTGTCGATTACAACCAGCTACATGCAAGCTGTACATTGTGGGTCTTTAATAGCTTTCTTTACTCCACAGCACTTTTCACAAATAGTCCAGATAATGGCTCTAATTTTCCCTCTTAGAACACATATTTTTTTCCCTTATGTACCATGAAAAAAAAAAAGATCAGATGAAGCTATTATCTTTCTGCTTAAGAGTGATTTTCCCTGTAATGGCTGTTTAAATACGAGTCTGTTTCAAAATGTTCACCCTCATCTTACATGGTATCAGAAATCTATTCAGAAATGTATTTAGCCATTCGAATAATTCTGGGAATTACATGTTGATATCGATGTTGAGAGAGGAGGTTAATCCACAAAGGGTGATTTATTGAAGAAAATAGCTTTGCTGTTGGAATATATGGTTCTTTACAGAGCAACAAATCGAATCCTTATCCAGTAAAATTTACACTTAGTGGTCAACGGTATCTCCAAGGACATCTAAGAAATAGAGAAGAGAGCATCTGAGGGCTAAAATAATATTCAGCTTATCTAGTGATAGCTGACGATTTCTAAAGAAATGTAAGTTTTGAGCATAATAACCTAAATGGGAAAATAATTTGAAACAAGAGAGTGCATATGTATGTGTAACTGAGTCACTTTTCAGTCACCTGAAACCAAGACAGCACTGGCAATCAAGTATGCGCCAACATAAAGTAAGAATTAAAGAGAAGAAAGTACGTGCTGAAAACAGATTTTCAGAGCTAAATGAACACAGAACATACAAGTAAGGAGGAGCCTGCACGGTGAGTGAGCACGAGTTGGAGACTCCCCGACTCATGCTCCATCACACGTGCTGCCCGAGTTCCCGAGACACGCCCGTCACGCCTCTCCGGCAGTGAGGACGGGGTGTGGCGTCATTTGTTGTCGTTGAGTCGCTAAGTCATGTCGAACTCTTTGCAGTCCCATGAACTGTAGCCCGCCAGGCTCCGCTGTCCGTGGGATTTCCCAGGCAAGAATACTGGAGTGGGTTGCTGTTTCCTCCCTAGGGGATCTTCCCAACCCAGGGATCAAACCCATGTTTCCTGCATTAGCAGACGGATTCTTTAGCACCGAGCCACCTGGGAAGCCCGTTGCATCATGGTCTGTTTTCGTGTCTGCTGTCTTTCTGCGAGCCTGGAAGCGCCTTGTGGCAGGAAACATACCTTAGGAAGAACAGTAGCTGCCACGTGCTGGACGTTCAGTACGAGCCAGACACGGGTCTACAGCCGTACGCCTGTTTCATTTCCTCTATGGTAGTCCTGCTGGGAAGTTATCATCTTTATTGTGTTGATGGGAAATTTTGAAGTTGAGAGAGGGCAAAGATATACAGAGGGAGGCCAGAGAGGAAGATGTACAGAGAGAGGCCAAAGATATACAGCTTTTGAGGGGGAAGAATTGGAACTTGGACCCAGTGGCCTCTGTGTCTAAGCTCGAGCATATGACATGAGCTGTGTGGTGCCTCTTGCCTAATCAACCAACTAGGAGTGAATGAAGGGATTCACGGAGCAGGCTTAGCAAATTCCAGACTCGTCTCACATGTTTATTTACTCTCTGCATTTGGAAGTAATGCCAATCACATCCATCCTTCTAACACTGAGGAAATGCCTTTGCTTTGCTTTCTAAAAATAATTTCAGTTGGCCTCCTGTATAGTTTTGTAACACTGGCATATACAATTTAAGTCTTCTATAAGCATGTATAACATGTAATGTGTATGTGTGTGTGTATATATATATAATATTGTGCTGTATAGAGCTCATCTGAACCATCTTTAACAACATAACGATACAAATATTCTTCCATACAAAATATTTCTTTGATATAGATGGAACAAGTGTATTATAAAAGAACCATATTGGAAGGGACTTTTTGAAGTCACTCCCACATTTATCTAAAGCAGTGTTTTCAAGCTTTTTTAAAATTGAAATTTTTTTTCTGGCTTACTTCCTTGACCAGGATCAAACCTGCACCCCCACATTGGAACTGCAGAATCTTAACCACTGCACCACCAGGGAAGTCCCTCAAACTTTTTTTTAACCATGAAATTATTTTTTCTCAACAAATCTATATAGAATATCAACAGGGCTTCCCTAGTGACACAGATGGTAAAGAATCCACCTGCAGTGTGGGAGACCTGAGTGTGATCCCCAGGTCAGGAAGATCCCCTGGAGAAGGAAATGGCAACCCACTCCAGTATCCTTGCCTGGAGAATCCCATGCACAGAGGAGCCTGGTGGGCTGCCGTCCACGGGGTCACAAAGAGTCAGACAGGAGTGACCAGCTGAGCACACAGAATGTCAACAAGTGACAGTAGGGTTGTATTTGCATACATTTATTTTATACGTGTAGCTTTGCATGTTTACTTATTAAGAAGGCAACCGGTTAAAGTGATAAGGCTGCTCTGCCTAGACAACTCTCTTTAACTGGAAGTCACAGGTGGCACTGGCAGTTTTACGTCCACCTCAGCGTCTCGTCTTGACTCTGTGGTGATGGGCAGAGCATGGCCCACACAGATAAGTATCTGTGACCCGTCATCAGTGTTTAACACATGCTGCTGCAATTAGCTGAGTACGTGCTGCAGGAGAAGCTTGATTTCAGGGTCCTTAGAAACATGAATTAACCTCGCAGCAGAAGTCCAAACCGTGGTGTGCAGCCGTCTGTCCAAGTTTCATATAAGACACATTGAAATCTGTCAATACCCCTGTTTATTACTGTTTAAAAAATAATCAAAGGGAATTTTTCACTGAAAAATGAAATCTTAACCAAATATTTGTGTAGCCCTTTAAAGCACACTTTATAGAAGTCTGAGATTCCATGACACTCTAGAGTTTTTTGGAACTTAGCTAGGAGACTACTGATATATTAATAGCATCCCTGCAAAGTCTAATCAGTTAATAAAAACTGAAAAACAGGGAAGCTACCCAAAAATACCTCAGGAATATACCCAAGTATTTAAATCCCCTCATAATGTCAGAAAATTTTTCTCATGTCTGAATCGAGTCTCTGAAGTTGTGGTCTGAATTTAGTGCAGTAAATAGAGGTTCTTGGAAGATCCTTGATGACTGATAGCTTGAGGCTTCTATGGGGAGGAAGAAGTTGGTCACTCTCCTTCTCACTAAATAAATATGATATATTCTCTCACCCAGTCCTGACGTAGCATCATGGGGACCTGTGGTTGCCTGCTCGTGTGCTCACTCACAGTGGGCTCTTTGCGACCCCGTGGACTGTAGCCCACCAGGCTCCTCTGTCCATACGATTTTCCCAGCAAGAACACTGGAGGGGGGTGCCATTTCCTCCTCCAGGGGATTGTTCCGACCCAGGGCTGGGACCCGCGTCTCCTGCACAGGCGGGTGCTTTACGGCTGAGTCCCCTGGGAACCCTCCCAGGACTAGGCATCATCACTCTCTGATTACCCCCAGTTCAGTTCAGTTCAGTTGCTCAGTTGTGTCCAACTCTTTGCGACCCCATGAATCGCAGCACCCCAGTCCTCCCTGTCCATCACCAACTCCCAGAGTTCACTCAAACTCACATCCATTGAGTCGGTGATGCCATCCAGCCATCTCATCTTCTGTTGTCCCCTTCTCCTGCCCCCAGTCCCTCCCAGCATCAGGGTCTTTTCCAATGAGTCAACTCTTTACATCAGGTGGCCACAGTATTGGAGTTTCACCTTCAATATTAGTCCTTCCAAAGAACACCCAGGGCTGATCTCCTTTAGAATGGACTGGTTGGATCTCCTTGCAGTCCGAGGGACTCTCAAGAGTCTTCTCCAACACCACAGTTCAAAAGCATCAATTTGCTCAGCTTTCTTCACAGCCCAACTCTCACATCCATACATGACCACTGGAAAAACCATAGCCTTGACTAGATGGACCTTTGTTGGCAAAGTAATGTCTCTGCTTTTGAATATGCTATCTAGGTTGGTCATGACTTTCCTTCCAAGGAGCAAGCGTCTTTTAATTTCATGGCTGCAGTCACCATCTACAGTGATTTTGGAGCCCCCCCCAAAATAAAGTCTGACACTGTTTTCACTGTTTCCCATCTCTTTCCCATGAATGGGACCAGACACCATGATCTTAGTTTTCTGAATGTTGAGCTTTAAGTCAACTTTTTCACTCTCCTCTTTCACTTTCATCAAGAGGCTTTTTAGTTCCTCTTCACTTTTACCCCCAATGTCCTGCCAAAGCGGTAGGGACTTCTTTACCTCGCCTTGGCAGAGAAGACATCACGCTGGTGTATTTTCAGAGTTTGGGTTTGGAAAAGCTCCCGGTGATGCCCTTCAAAGCACTTGCGTGTATCTCTCACTCTTGTTGTCCTAACCCCGTTCAGAATGGCTGTTGGTGGTAGTGGGCGGGCAGGCAGGAAAGCTTGTCGAGTGGCCCAGCCTGAGGAGTCTCCGTGAAGTTGGATCTACTTGCAGCAGATGGGAGCAGGAGACACACGCAGATCCGAGGTGTAAGGAAAAGAAAGTTGTCAGGATGAGGTCACAGGGTCAGGGAGTCAAGAGGGTTTGATGCTGATTGGCCGTGTCTTATGCTGAGAAAGACTCGGTCTGTCCTGACCGGCTTATGTCAGGCTGTTACCAGAACCAGGATGCTGGGCCCTGGAACAGGGGCCAGATAGGGAGCTGGGAAGAAAGGAAAGCTTCGCGTTTTCTCTGGGTGCTTTGAAGGAAAACTTCAAAGTTTTCTCTTTCTCTGGGTGCCAGGCAAGCTCTAATAGGCTTAGCACTGGGCACCCCAAAGGGCACACGGGGATTTGTCCACAACCTGATGACACGTCTGGGGCTCTTCTGGGCACGGCGCACTAGGGGAAACTGAAATTGCCCAGCTGGCGCGGCCTTAATCCCCAGGTGGCGCAGAGGGTGGCGTGTCTGTCTGCCGTGCGGGAGGCCCGGGTTCCCCTGAGCGACTCCACTGTCACTCAGGGGTGCGGCCTGGTTGCTGCCGGCCCCTCCGCCCCGTCCGTGTAGCTGCCACGTCCGCCTCTCCAGACGGTGGGTGGCCCAGACTTCCCGCAGGATGTGTGGCTGCATCCCTTCCTCTGATTTTCCTTTGAGGACAGTTGCTCCTCAGAGGGTGTTGTGTTGGTTTCTGCTGTACGCGTGCATCAGCCGCAGACACACATGTGCCCCTCCCGCTCGGCCTCGCCCCCGCCCCTGGGTCTGCACCGAGCGCCCAGGGAGCTCCCTGCGTTGCACGGCTGCGTCCCACTCGCCGTCGGTGTTACACACGCAGTGTGCGTGTGTTGGTGCCACTCTTCCAACGCGTCCCGCCCCCTCCTTCCCCCGTATGACTATGTTCTGACCCTGACAGTGAGCATACAATTTTTATTGAAATAAATGGATAGTTTGAAGTTGTTTCACAAACAGGAGAATGAGAACTTTTAGTTTTCTGAACCTTTTTGAAGTCTTTTTTGAATTTGCTACGATATTGCTTCTGTTTTACTTTTGGTTCTTTTGGCTGAAAGGCAGGTGGGATCCCCCTACCCGGGCTGGGACCCACCCCTGCGCTGGAAAGTGAAGTCTCCATGGACGCCAGGAGCATCCTGGACAAGACTTCTTTACACCCAGGCGTTTTGCTCTGAGATGGAGCGGAGGTCAGGGCTCGAAGCGGACGCTGATGGACGCCTCCGCTGTCCTTTCCTGCTTGTGGTTTCGAAGGACTTCGGAATCACAGAGGCAGAGGCAGGAGAAAGGGCTCTTCTCCTCCTTTCTGGGGAGACTGGCACTCTGTTGCCGGAGTGAGGGTAATATTTGGGGCTTCTCGGGGGTGTGCTCTGTTTCGGTTTCTTGCTGGTGCTTTAATCTCCCGCAGCTTCTCTCTCTGTTTTAGTAGCTCCTGGTACCTCGTGCTCAGCCTCCCAGAGCCTCACTGCCCACCTCCCAAATAATGCCTAGTTTTTCTTTCCTTTTCCCTCCCAAGAAGCAGTTAGTGAGTGAGGGATGTGTCAGAAGCAGGCCTGCTCCTAGCATAGCAGTAAGATTCTCAGAGCCCTGGCATGAATACAAGTGGAGACCCCCACGCTACAGGTCTAAATACTTTAACATTTTCAGACAGATTTTAAAATCAAATAAAATCAACATGGCCATCTCCTTTGCTGGATCATATTAAAATTCTCAGGGAGCCCTGGTGGCCCAGTGGTGAGGAGTCCCCCTTCTAGTGCAGGGGGTGCGGGATCAGTCCCTGGGGAACTAGGATCCGTGTGCCCCGGGGCCGCTAAGCTCAAATGCTGCAGTGAGAAGCCCATGGGCTACAACCAGGGAAAAGCCTGCTCTCCAAAACGGAAAACCTGCACCTCTCAATGAAGACCCAGCACAGCCACTGTAAAAAGTTATAAATAAAATTCCCAGATTCCTTGGAGTTCCACTGCAGAAAGTGGTGAGGGAAACTGGTGGGAGAGCAGGTGGCGAAGTGCCCTGGGGACCCCGTGCCCTCCCCTGCCCCACCCTGGGCCCTACAGACGCCATCACACGCTTTATGCTGGCGTGAGCAGGCCCTTCAGCCCACAGAGCTCTGTCCAAGCCCTGCCTCGCTGAACACGCGCTGCTTTCGCTTCTCTTGAGCCTGCGGTCGCTGTGTTCTGGCTCAATGATCCTCAGGAGGAAAGATAAGGAAGAAAGATGCCCGCATACCCTGGAACCAGGCTTGGGGCCAGTTGGACAGGAAGTTCCAGGGAATCGAAAGGGAGGCGGTGACAGGCTCCAGTTGGGCGCATTTTCTTGGTCTGAAGGTCTCCTCACTCCACGGGAGGGGTGTGGCCAGAGGCGGGCAGGAGCTGAGCCCTTAAGAGGAGCTCAGGGGTGGCCTCTCTCATCTGGTTCAGGCAGGACTCAGCTGATCTGTGGCATGTCTGACACCTCACTTCTTCCACCTTCAGCCCGTCCCCAGGAACCATGGAAACTCCTCCCTTGTTTGAGCCACTTGAGGAAAGCGGGCTCTGTTTTTCATTTTGTTTTTGTTTTCTCTAAAAGTATCCTGAAGCTCCTCTCTCTAAAATGTGGGGATCGAATAAGCAGCTTCTAACTCTGCCCCTGTTTCTGCGTCTGAAGCACACAACAGGAAAGTTCATCTTGACCCTCCCTGGCTCCCCTCCGCCCTGCACACCATTCTTGGCCGTTTACCATCGGTCCCGCGGGAAGGACTCACGATGCATGCTCATTGTGAGGGTAATATTTGGGGCTTCTCGGGGGTGTGCTCTGTTTCGGTTTCTTGCTGGTGCTTTAATCTCCCGCAGCTTCTCTCTCTGTTTTAGTAGCTCCTGGTACCTCGTGCTCAGCCTCCCAGAGCCTCACTGCCCACCTCCCAAATAATGCCTAGTTTTTCTTTCCTTTTCCCTCCCAAGAAGCAGTTAGTGAGTGAGGGATGTGTCAGAAGCAGGCCTGCTCCTAGCATAGCAGTAAGATTCTCAGAGCCCTGGCATGAATACAAGTGGAGACCCCCACGCTACAGGTCTAAATACTTTAACATTTTCAGACAGATTTTAAAATCAAATAAAATCAACATGGCCATCTCCTTTGCTGGATCATATTAAAATTCTCAGGGAGCCCTGGTGGCCCAGTGGTGAGGAGTCCCCCTTCTAGTGCAGGGGGTGCGGGATCAGTCCCTGGGGAACTAGGATCCGTGTGCCCCGGGGCCGCTAAGCTCAAATGCTGCAGTGAGAAGCCCATGGGCTACAACCAGGGAAAAGCCTGCTCTCCAAAACGGAAAACCTGCACCTCTCAATGAAGACCCAGCACAGCCACTGTAAAAAGTTATAAATAAAATTCCCAGATTCCTTGGAGTTCCACTGCAGAAAGTGGTGAGGGAAACTGGTGGGAGAGCAGGTGGCGAAGTGCCCTGGGGACCCCGTGCCCTCCCCTGCCCCACCCTGGGCCCTACAGACGCCATCACACGCTTTATGCTGGCGTGAGCAGGCCCTTCAGCCCACAGAGCTCTGTCCAAGCCCTGCCTCGCTGAACACGCGCTGCTTTCGCTTCTCTTGAGCCTGCGGTCGCTGTGTTCTGGCTCAATGATCCTCAGGAGGAAAGACAAGGAAGAAAGATGCCCGCATACCCTGGAACCAGGCTTGGGGCCAGTTGGACAGGAAGTTCCAGGGAATCGAAAGGGAGGCGGTGACAGGCTCCAGTTGGGCGCATTTTCTTGGTCTGAAGGTCTCCTCACTCCACGGGAGGGGTGTGGCCAGAGGCGGGCAGGAGCTGAGCCCTTAAGAGGAGCTCAGGGGTGGCCTCTCTCATCTGGTTCAGGCAGGACTCAGCTGATCTGTGGCATGTCTGACACCTCACTTCTTCCACCTTCAGCCCGTCCCCAGGAACCATGGAAACTCCTCCCTTGTTTGAGCCACTTGAGGAAAGCGGGCTCTGTTTTTCATTTTGTTTTTGTTTTCTCTAAAAGTATCCTGAAGCTCCTCTCTCTAAAATGTGGGGATCGAATAAGCAGCTTCTAACTCTGCCCCTGTTTCTGCGTCTGAAGCACACAACAGGAAAGTTCATCTTGACCCTCCCTGGCTCCCCTCCGCCCTGCACACCATTCTTGGCCGTTTACCATCGGTCCCGCGGGAAGGACTCACGATGCATGCTCATGGCTAGATCCCTGTCCAGTCTCTGTAGCAAGGCTGGGAGCTTCCCCCAGTGGAGAAGGCAGAGCTCAGTGCTCTGGAGCTCCACGGTATTTGCTAACTGAGAATCTCCATCACTGAAAGTGAAATCAGAGAGAGTGTTGTGGTGAAGTTGGAACAAAGAAACAGCTGATAAGCAGCATTTTTGGGACATATTCCCTGGGCCCCTGGAGCCACCCAAGCACCCCTTTGGCTGGGGCCGCCGTCATGCGAGGGCTCAGGGTCCGCACCTGACCTCACAGTCAGGGAGCAGCCTTCACATGGAGCGGCCGTTTGAGCGGGGTCGCGGGGGCCGCGTCCCGGGCCCTCTGACAGCAGCCAGTGTTTCCTGTCGTCTGGGCAGGACTGAAAGGAGCCTTGAGCTGCGTGCGCCGCATCCGCGAGGTCCCTAGTGGCCTGAGGGTCAGGGTCAGAGCATTCTCAAGTCGGTCTCCCGGGTGTCCTCCTGGGCGGTCTCTCACCGGCCTGCGGCTAGTTGACCCCGGTCGGCTGAGCCCCTTTCATGGGGGGAGGTCATCCAGGAGAAAGCCTGAAGCGTGTCGAGCCCGGGGAAGACTAGGGACAAGCTAAAGGACCTTGGGCTATTAACGAAAGGGCCACTTCTGGGGAACCTAAGGATTTCTGTAGAGAGCTATGGCTCTCTTGGCTAGAGTATTAAAACCTGTGAAAACTCCTGAGGGGGTCAGTAAGAAAATTGCTGTTCGGAGAAGCCCAGGCTCTGGACCTCTTTTTTGCCCTTGTGTGAATTATTTAGCAGTCCCCAAACTATTTCACAGGGCTAGCAACAACTTCTGTCTCCAGTGGGAAATCATGAAGTTTGAGAATTTCAGGTTCAGGAGAAGGTAAGCACATCTGAACCGTCATGCTGGGACGTCCCTGGCGGTTCAGTGGGGAAGACCCTGCATCCAACGCAGGGACGAGACTTTGATCCCTGGTCAGGGAAGTAAGATCCCACACGCTGCATGGTGCCTCCAAACACACACACACACGCACATACACACACACACACAACACTGTGATGCTCACTTTCTCGCCAAGGCGCTGCCCAGTGGACGTCCTGCCTCCAGAGCAGCCGCCTGGGACAGGGAGCCCACAGCTCACAGCTGGGGCACTTCCGATTCTTAAAAGTTCTTATTCCCCAAAGTCAGGATCACCAGCTGTCCAAGACAGAGACCTTTAACCTCTAGTATCCTCCCTGAGGGAGCAAGGACATATATTTGCAAAGTTAGCTGCTGGAAAAGATGATTAACTACAAGCATTGACTTTCATAAAATAGAGTGTAGAATGTTGCCTAAGGAACCAGTTTCGTTCTGTGTGACTGTGAAAAAAATAACAGAACATGATGTGAATAGCTTAAATAGGGCTTAAAAAAATTTAAGGTTATTGCTATGTGACACCACTTTGGAGTATATTTTGAGGGAATTGTCAATAATAGTAATAATAATAATAATAATGGCATTATTACTATTATTATTATTATGCAGAGAGTGTTTACTTACTTTACCCTCAAGCAGTTCGCCTGTAGCAGATGTGTTTAAGGTAGGAAAATGTACTTTTTATTCAATCATTATTTAATTTGCTGTTTACTTTTTTATTGAAATGTATAGTTGATTTACAGTGCTGTGTTACTTTCAGTTGTACAGCAAAGAGGTTTAGTAATATATGTGTTAATATATATTCATATATTCACCAAACATTTATTAGGTACGAACTCAGCCCTAAAATAGCAGGGAAGAAAGACTTGAGTCTTTCCTTCTGTGAAGGATTCCAGGGTCTGGTTGAAGAAAAGATGATTTAAATCATCCATTGTGACTCACTGAGACCAAGATTCCTGGGGTTCCACCAGGAACTGAAGAAACGTACCTGGATTAGATCAGAAGGAATTTGCCAAGGTGAATGGGGCCGTCACACACGGAGTCAGCGAGCTGTCTTCCTTGCTTTCTCTGGAAACCCTAGTCCCTTGATGAGTTGGAGATCTGGCTCTTTGATTAGTCCAGACTCTTGATCAAATATTTCCCCCACTGCCTTGCAAGCCAGACAGTGTCGTGAACACAGAGAGTGCTTAATAAATATGGAACGAGGAGGAGGAGAGAAAAGGAAGGAGAATGCCACCACTCCTCGCTTGTCATTTCAGCCTCTGGAGACGGGACCCTCTGCTCTCTGCCAAGTAGCTAATCTCAGTACTTGACTTCACTTGAAGTCTTGCCTAGACATTTATTCAAGTCCTTTCCATCTTCTTTGCTTATAATGTTTTTAGGCATCTTCTTCTGTTCATCACTCCTTTGAAGGAGACATCTTTAAATAGGAAAACCAAGCCTCCCTTTTTCTCTTTTAACTGCTTTTCTTTCCCGGACGCCCAGCTCGTGTGAAGCAAGCTCGTTCACTGTTGTTTTCTGGTTCTGCTGGTTAACTGCCAGCCTCGCACTTCAGTGAGAATCGAGCAGCTTGAGCACTGGATAAAAATAAACTGTAGATCTCACTTAAATGCAAGCAATGCATCCTTCATTAACAGCTGGATAATAAACCAAATTCTCTGTTCCTCTCCTAAGGATATTGTGAGCTTATTGAGACCAAACACATGCTTTGACTTTCATGCATTTAAACTCGTTTTGGAGAAGTGACTGGCTTAAGTCCAGACTGGATGACCTTGAATGTACTTTACTTATTTAAAGAAATGGAGCTACACATGTTGAGGAAGAATGAGGAGAAAATTACAAGATAAAGGTTGGATCTATTTTTACAACTTCCAGAGTTGCGTATTGAAGAAGAATTCCACTATGATTGGGGACTTATGTCTTTTGGGTACGTGATATTTCTCCAGTTTGTCCTATTATGTAGCTCATCTTTTCACAGAAATCCCAGAGTGCCAACAGATCAAGAGGTTTAGCATTTCAAATCCTTTCAGCATTCAGCAAATGCAATAAATATCAGAGGTGGCTTGGGTTGAATGTAAGAGCAGATGTTGTTTCTACAGGAAGCAGGAGAGAAACTTACACTCACAGACTGGCAGTAACGTTGAGGAAATGTATTTCTATACCTCTCTCCAAATGTGACTTGATATTTTAATACATTTTGTATACCTTTGCTTCCCAGGAGGGCATTATTCCTGCCCAAGTTGCCACCTGACAAGGGGTCATTGCCAAAGCTCTTCTGTTAGTTCAGTTAACAGAGATTTCTGAAATTTTTGTTTGGGGACTTGGAATTTGCTAATATATTGACACCTCACCCTCAAGACTAATTCTTGAGAAAACTCTTTGGCAATAGTATCTGTTTAGATGTGAAGACAATGATGTTAGTGAAGAAAATCTCTGCCGGAAAGGACTTAAAATGTCCATCTCAATGATTCTGTTTTTTCCTAGTGTGGGTTTCTTTACTGTGGCAAATCACCTTCTGTGAAATGCAGTATTCGTGTCATACTTGTGCGGGCCAGGCTCCAGTTCCCTTGGAAAAATTGAATTACACAGCTGGCCAGAACTGCCAGCACAAGCTCTGGCCTCGCTGAAGGCGAGTGTGACAGATGACGTTCTGCACGCTGACCTTTCAAATGCCACCTTCTGGTGGAGGTAGGCCTCCGTCTCTGTGATTGGCAAAAAGGAGTGTTTCAGAACTGCCCTGGGAAGGTACTCTTGGCATATCCACTTACCCTGGCTGAAGGCTAAATTCAATCCAGTTCCACCTCACGCTCCAGATATGTGTGCTTCTGACATGGGGTGTCCTTAAACATAGAAGGGGATGTGAGAGATGCTAATAATGGACTCCTTTCTCCAAATATCCTGCAACCTGTGATAGGTTTCGATATTGTCCTCTTGGCTCTAACATTCTAGTGGTCCTGGGCTTCCTCTTTTGAATAATAATAACTATTTTGGGTATAGCCTTTAATAGGTCATAATGTACATTATTTATTTTAATGCTTATATCAAATTATTATTGGGCATTAAATATCATTACACACTGTAACATGGGTTGGAGAAGGAAATGGCAACCCACTCCAACATTCTCGCCTGGAAAAATCCCATGGACAGAGAAACCTAGCAGGCTGCACGCAGGGGCCACAAAGAGTCAGACGGAACTTAGTGACTAACCCATAACATGGGCAGATCTCAAGGGCACTGCCCTGAGGCAGAGGAGCCCGAAACACGCATGAACGTATTGCATGGCTCCATTTATAGACGATTCTGTAATGGAAAAAGCAAGTCGGGTTGCGTGGTGGGAGGGGTTGGTGGGGAGGGTTGATTAAAAAGGAGCATGAGGGAAATTTCTAGGCGGATGGAAATGTTCTGTCTTCATATGCATTCATCTGCGATCACTGGACAATGTAATACTTCAGATCTGAGCCCTTCACTCTATGTGAATTACCCCTAGGTTTTAGAAATTACGGTTTCTGTTGGTATATACAGATGAGGAGGCTGAGCTTTAGGAAAATCAAGTGAGCTCTCTGCTGTCGCGCAGCTGAAGGGGAGCGGTGCCTCCATGTGGTCCTAACTCTTACGTCCAGGTTTTTCTAAAACAGTTTCCAAGAGCGATAATATCCACATTACTCCGCTTTGAGGCCAAGGAGTTTTCAGATGCGTGTCTTTCTGGAAATGTGTTGGGTTTCTGAGAGCACGTCAGTGAGTACAAGAAAGAGCAAAGAGAGGGGCCCGTGTCGCTGATCCGCTCATGTGCGAAGGTTGAGGGCTGGAGAATCGGCACTGGGCTCCAACTCTCACTCTGCGTGTGACGCGGGAGCACATCTGCGTGTGTCGGAGCTCCGGCTTCACGGGTAAAGTGGGTTGTTGTGAGGCATCACTGTAATCATCCATAGATAGTGCGTAGGTGTCTATGAATTATCAGTACATGTACGCTATTGTTAGTCCCCGTTCTGGTTAAAGGACGAATAAATGCCCTTGTGTTATCCGCAGGTTCACGGTGTCATTATCTTTATTATGGTGGGACGTTTTCGTTTCTACCGAGCCTGTCCAAGTAGATGCATCGTTAACTTATCCTCATGCTAAAGAAATACATGAGATACGCTAAGATTCAGGGGCTCCAGCGCTTCCCTCCTCCACAGCCTTGCTTTGGCAACAGGCATTGTCAAACAATTTATTACTGTACATATTTCATTCTCCGTGTGGATAATGTCATGTATTTTTCTAAATTCTGGGAGAAAACTCACTCCAACTATAATTCACTTACAAATCTATGATTCCATAAACTCTGGGAATGATTCACTGAACTATGTATTAATGTTTGTAAATGACTGTAGAACTTGAAGGAACCATTTCTTGGAAGTGATTAGTATATTATATAGTTTAATGTATGTGGGTTTTCTTAAAGCACAATATTTCTTTTAAAAAATGTTTGAGTGTTATTCACGGATTTAAAAAAAAAGTCTTTTTTTTGAGACATGATAAACAGACTGTACAGGTTGGGTAGCAACATTTGTTTTTCCAGTTCTGAGTCTATGATTATAGATAGCATAGTAAACTGTAAATGTCTGATTGTTATTAATCAGAGCCCTCTTGAGCAGGCTCAGTCACAAATCCTGCTTGACTTGCAGGCTTGTATTTTAGATAAGCCTTATCTGTTGAACAAAAAAGAAAACGGGGTAAAAATTTGGAGCCTGACAGTAAATGAAGCAGAAACGCTTTAAACTTTCTGGTTCAAGGTGTCTGATAACATGTGCAGCTCCTGTTTGCATGGAAGGAAGCCTGGACACCTCGGACCATAGACAAAAGTAATGGTCAGTCCATAATTCACTGCCAGGACGTCCCACTTTGCAGTCCTTAAACTAGCATGGGGAAGCGGTAGGACCTTGCCGCAGAGGGACCTGAGGCAATTTGCCTCCCTGGTGGCTTAGACAATGAGGAGTCCGCCTGCAATGCAGGAGACCCGGGTTCACTCCCTGGGTCAGGAAGATCCCCTGGAGGAGGAAGTGGCAACCCGCCCCAGTGGTCTTGCCTGGAGAATCCTGCGGACCAAGGAGTCTGGTGGGCTGAAGTCCATGGGGTCACAAAGAGTCGGACAGACACAGCTGACTGACTAAGCACAAGCCACAAGGGGTTTTACTTTGGATTCTTCTCCCAGCACAGGAGACACGCCTTCCAGGGCAACCAGCTGTCTCTTTAGGGTGCTCTGCACGTGTGCTCAACATGATCTAACTGAATATTTATAGTAAATATGTGTGTTAGCCTCACCTAAGGGTTGCAGAGACTGAGGTTTAGGGAAGTCAGGACGTGTTCCGTGTAGCCGTTTTTGGAGGAGTCAGGAGCATAAGCCAGACTGGCCTGACTCGAGGTCTGTCGTCTTTTAGCCAATAAGCTGTACTGGGTCTTGAATAACCCAGTCATCCTCCTGTTGCTGAGTCTGAGCTTTCCCTTCATAAAACTCACAGTCTCCTTTCTCTTCTTTCCTGCTCCCAGATTAGATCACGGAACGTAGATTGTGTAGAATGGGAAATGGTGTAAGTCATCTGTCCAGTTTGCCAGTTTCTTCCCTTAAGTTTTGGCCGTTATCTTTTGCCCTTTGCTTGGCCTTGAGCTGTCTGCAAAGATGTGGATGACTTGGAGCAGAAGAAGGGATCACTGAGGTTGTCATCCCTGAAATGACTCTAGGGTGTTAGATACCTGCCAGCTCCCTCTGCCCCAGCGCCCTAGTTCTCTGTGTCTGTTTCTGGGAGTTTGCCTTGGCTGGAAAGGATACCGGGAGATACCACTTATGGGGCACCTTTTTAGTACCAGACTTTCCGCATATAGCATCTGGTTTAATATAACAGGCCCGTGTGATTAGTGTTACTTCATTTTTAAGAGAGGAAATCTCAGGCTTAGAGAGTCTTAGCAATTTGCTCAAGCTCTCAGAGAGAATGAGAGAAGGTTCTGCATCAATCTGGTTCCAAAAGGCAGCTTAGCACAGCGGGTGGGAGGAAGGGCTTCGCAGCTGGACCGGGCTTGAGGGGCCAGAGTCACGGCCACCATGACTCTGAGGCTGTGAGGTCGCACGGTAGCTTTTTGACGTCTGTGTCCTCGTCAGTAAACTGTGAAAAGTAGGAGTGCCTGTTTTACAGGGTTGTTGTGAGAATTAAAAGACAGAAGCTACGTAAAATTCTGGACCTTTAGTTAGCTTCAGTAAGTGTTCAGCTCCTTCTTGAGGGAGAGCTCTCACCACTTCCCAAAGCTTCAGACTCAGGATTCTGCCGCTGTTTGGCCTGTTTATGGACGGTCTGTCTACAGCTCAAGCCTTACATCTTCAAAACTCAAATAGTTTACCCTCATGTCTCAAATATCCAGTTCTTAACATATATTCTGTTCTTTTTAATGGCATCATTTCCACCTAATTAACCAAGATATTTGATAGCTCCGATTTTATAGATAAGGAAGCTTACAAACATTAGAGGTTACATGATTTTTAATGACCACACAGAAAATTAGTTCCCCAACCAGAATGGAAATCCAGGTACCATGAGCTGTAAGCACTTCACATTATATCTCTTCTTCCTCTCTTTCTTCACTTTCTCACTCACTCCCTTTTTTAAACCTCTCAGGCCTATACTTTTAATTGCTTTTTGTCTTCTGACATCGCCTGGGGCCTCTGTTCTAATGCTGAGCAGTGCGTTCACAGCGGGGGTCAGGTTTCGGTCCTGACTTTCAGGGAGACGCTTCAGCATTTCCTCATTTATGATGTTTGATGTCGAGCGTGTTTTTTTTCCCCTTTTGTTCTGTTTTGTGTATGTGTGTGTCTTGTTTTATGTTTTAGTAGATACTTTTGTCAAGTTAAGGAGGTTACCTTCTATTTTTGGTTTAAAAAAGGCTTTTTTATTTCATTATAACTGCTTGCTAGTATATACATTCTCATTGAAGTCATCTTATGTTTTTCTCCTTTTTTCCTGCTAACATACTGAATGACATTTACATATTTTCTAATATATAACTGATCTTGCATTATTCAAATAACCCAAACTTGGCCATGCTGTACTGTCTTCTAATATATTATTTGGCTTAATTTGCTGATATTTTGTTTATAATTTTTGCTATTAATTTATGAATGAAATGGCTTGGCAGTTTTCCTTTTTGAAATTTTTCTTGTCTGATTTTGTTTTTTTAATCTTCATAAAGTGAACTGGGGAGTCTCTTTCTCTGTCTGTTTTCTGAAATAATTTGTATGGTCTGTTCTTTGAAAAGTTGAGGGAATTCACTAATAAGCTCTGTTTTCTCTGTGGGAAGAATATTGAGCAGAGCTTCCATCCCTTAGGAGTTATGGGAACAGTCATGCTTCCTATTTGTACTTGGGTGAATTTTAGTAAGGTTCCCCTCACCAGAAATTTGTGTATTTCATCTAGGACTTCAAATTCCTTACCATAAATCTGTCCAAAATTCTATTTTTTTAATCTTTTTAATCTCTTTTGTGACTAGTTGTTTTCCCTTCTAGTTGTAATACTGACTTTCTGTTACCTCTTTCTAGTTAATCAAACATGTCAGGAGGCTCTTTTTTTTTTTAGTTTTTCCTGTGCCAGACGTCCTAGAATGTGAAGGCAAGGGGGCCTTAGAAAGCATCACTACGAACAAAGCTAGTGGGGGTGATGGCATTCCAATTGAGCTATTTCAAATCCTGAAAGATGATGCTGTGAAAGTGCTGCACTCAATATGCCAGTGAATTTAGAAAACTCAGCAGTGGCCACA
>SJYR01004157.1:74105-108932 GCA_006410655.1 Kobus ellipsiprymnus | reverse complement strand
CCATCTGTTCATGGGAAATAGATGGGGAAATAGTGGAAACAGTGTCAGACTTTACTTTTTTGGGCTCCCAAATCACTGCAGATGGTGACTGCAGCCATGAAATTAAAAGACGCTTACTCCTTGGAAGAAAAGTTATGACCAACCTAGATAGCATATTCAAAAGCAGAGACATTACTTTGCCAACAAAGGTCTGTTTAGTCAAGTCTATGGTTTTTCCAGTGATCATGTATGGATGTGAAAATTGGACTGTGAAGAGGGCTGAGCACCAAAGAACTGATGCTTTGAACTGTGGTGTTGGAGAAGACTCTTGGGAGTCCCTTGGACCGCAAGGAGATCCAACCAGTCCATTCTAAAGGAGATCAGTCCTGGGTGTTCTTTGGAAGGACTAATGCTAAAGCTGAAACTCCAATATTTTGGCCACCTCATGTGAAGAGCTGACTCATTGGAAAAGACTCTGATGCTGGGAGGGATTTGGGGCAGGAGGAGAAGGGGACGACCCAGGATGAGATGGCTGGGTGGCATCACTGACTCGATGGACATGAGTTTGAGTGAACTCCGGGAGTTGGTGATGGACAGGGAGGCCTGGTGTGTTGCAATTCATGGGGTCACAAAGAGTCGGACACGACTGGGTGACTGAACTGAACTGATACCACCTTTAGATTTTTCCCTTATCATGTAGAATCTTTTGATAATTTGAATTCCGATATAATCATGCAGAATGTTTATTAATTTAGTTCCTCACAATACCCATACATTTTTCCAGCACCAGTTGCAACTCATTAGTTATTAAGTCGCAATCATCTAGCCAATGCCTCCATGTCACTTGAACTATTTGTATTACTGAAGCTGAGGTTATTAGATGTATTAGATTAGATGTTAGATTTAGAACATGAGAGAACAGATTCCAGGTCTGCTTCTTACTTGAGGTGATATATTTAAGCCCTCTGCACCCCAATTTGCCCACCTTTTTGCTGCTAAAGTCTCCCATGCGTCTGTTTATTATAAAAAGTTGTATCTATCTGTGGATGCTCACCATCACTCCTTCCCGAAAAGTGAAAGTCATTCAGTTCTGTCCAACTCTTTCTGACCCCACAGACTATACAGTCCGCGGGATTCCCCAGGCCAGAATACTGGAGTGGGTAGCCTTTCCCTTCTGCAGGGGATCTTCCCAACCCAGGAATCAAACCCAGGTCTCCAACATTGTAGGCAGATTCCTTACCAGCTGAGCCACAAGGGAAGCCTAAGAATACTGGAGTGGGCAGCCTATCCCTTCTCCAGGGGATCTTCCCGACCCAGGAACTGAACCGGGGTCTCCTGCACCGCGGGCGGATTCTTTACCAACTGAGCTATGAGGGAAGCCCATTTTAAACATATCAGCAACAGAGCAAGCCTTTCTGTCTTGACTGCTCAGAATCAAGGGGAGCTTCTAGAGACTTCTAGGAGAGCTTGTGAGGGCTGAGCCTCCTGGATCTGGCAGTCAGATCCAAGAAGCTTGCTTATGCCTCTCCTCTGGCACGCTGATCAGTTCCTGTAGTTCTTGGCAATTCCTCTCCCAAAAGACCTGTAAGCAGAGTCAAGCTAAGTTTGGCATGCAGGAAAAAAAATCTAGTGCATCAGATGTGGCCAATAGGCATTAATTCTGTTGAACAAAATGTGTTTGTGTACATGCATGTATACTTGGGAGGCCTCCCAGGTGGCTCCGTGGTTGAGAAGTCCCTGCAGGAGACGCAGGAGACGCAGGGGACGCAGGAGACGCAGGGGACGCAGGAGACGCAGGAGACGCACGAGACGCAGGAGACGCACGAGACGCAGGGGACGCAGGGGACGCAGGAGATGCAGGAGATGCAGGAGACGCAGGAGATGCAGGAGACGCAGGTTCGATCCCTGGGTTGGGAAGATCCCCGGGAGAAGGAAATGGCAACCCACTCCGGTATTCTTGCCTGGAGAATCCCATGGATAGAGGAGCCTGGTGGGCTAGAGTCCATAAGATCGCTAAGAGTCAGACACAGCTGAGCAGAGATGCATACACATGTGTGCATGGGAGCGGGTGAAGTTTGGTGGGGAAAGTTAAGCTCTTACCCCCTGGGCCATGGACACCCCAGGCAAATAAATGCACAGCCAGCTTCTTACAGGACTTAGAGTTCACGCGTCATTCGGTGGGGCTGACGAAACGTGTAGTGAGATTGTGCACAGAGTGTTGTAAGCGGTGAGCACTTTGAAAACGGCAGGATTTGTGGCATTGTCCAGCCTGACGGACACTGACGCCCCACACCGTCTCCTTTGCTCCAGACGCTTCTGTAGTTGCTTCAGGTCTGCTGCGCGTCCAGGCGAGGGTGAACAAGAAATTCAGACCGGGCCTGAGTCTGCCCTTGGTCCTGATATTTTGTTTACTTAACGTGTTTCCTTTGGAAAAGCTTGATGACTCTGGGCTTCTGCCACTGAAAAGTAACTGCGAGGTTACCAAGCCCCAAGTCTGACTTGCAGGATGTTGTTACCAAGCTACACCTGGAATAATAGGATTTGTTTTCCAGAGATACCTGTCAGGAGGAAGTGAGCGCAGCCCTTCCTGCCTCTTGACGCAAAGTCCTGTTCACACACGGTCTTCTGTCTGGAAAAGACTAAAAACAATATTAGGGCTTGAGCATTCACACGTCCTTGCTGCCCATTACTCACTTCCTGTCTTCAGATGTTAGGGTATAGCTGTTAAAACAGTTACCATATTTTCCCAAGGAAGAAAAACTATGTTTGTTGGCGATGGTGAGGAGCCGACTAGCGAACTGTTGGGAGGATCAAGTCTGTAGACATCATTAGTCCACATTCTCTCAAGTACTTATTAATAGCTAATGAATACACTTTAGTCCAATTGTGAGTATGTACTGAATTATATGTTGTAGCAATCCCCAGATTTAATTGATGTGCAGTAAATGAATGAATGAAATGATACTTTATGTACTAAGTACTGATGATTTTGATGGTTCCTAGAGTTAAAAAGTAGATAGGTGTTCTTGCAATACATGTTCTTATTTAAGCTTCATAATAATAATAGCAACATCATAGCAGTAACTGTTATATGTGAGTGCCAAGTATGTGCCAGATGCTGTTCCAACGGCTTTGCATACATTTAAAAAATCAATTAACCCTCATGACAATTCTGTGAGATAGGTCTTGTTATAATCAGGTGAGGAGGTGAGGTTCAGAGAGGTTACATACCTGTTCAGAGAAGCCCACCTTGTAAGTAGAAAGAAAAGGGAAGTTAGGCTTAAGATTTGAGCTGAGATCCTCTGACTCTGGGGCTTCCCTGGTAGCTCAGTTGGTAAAGAATCTGCCTGCATTGAAGGGGACCCAGGTTCGATCCCTGGGTCTAGAAGATTCCCTTGAGGAGAGCATGGCAACCCATTCCAGTATTCTTGCCTGGAGAATCCCACGGACAGAGGACCTGCGTGGGATCGCAAACAGTCGGACACGACTGCAACCAACTTTCCTTTCCTCTGACTCTGGAGCCCTTATTAAACTGGTGCATTTCATTGCCTCTCTGAAGAAGGCATGTGTTCCTCATTTTATAAAGGAGGCTTCTAAGAGTTAGAGAGCTCATGTCACCAGTGTGTAGCTACTACGTGGCTAACAAGCGCACAGTCGGAAGTGGGCGGCATGATTTCAGGTGGTGACAACCATGACCCGCCCTCACTATCAGTCATTAGACTCTGCAGCTTCACGAGCTGCCTTCCAGAAGGAACACAGAACCCGGCGGTTTGAAGGGATTTTAGAAGCAGCTGTTCCTCTGCAGAGTAACAGGATCTTTGCTGCCACGTGGGAGAGAGCTCATTCAGTTTCCGCTCAAATGTCGCTCACGATAGGGAACTCACGACTTCACAGCGTTTCTCACGTTGAACCCAAATATAATCTCATAATTTGGGCTGACTGTGACTCCACCCTGCAGAGATACACGTAGTGAGTTTGGAACAACTCTCGGTTATTAAGGCGCCATAAATATTCACTTTTTTTGGTTAACTTCTTTTTAAATTTATTTATTTGGCAGCTCTGGGTCTTTGCGGCATATAGAATCTCATTCTCTGACCAGGGCTGGAACCCAGACCCCCTGCTTTGGGAGCATGGAGTCTTAGCCCCCAGACACTAGGGAAGTCCCTTGGTTGATTTCTAATGATGGTGACTGACCATTGTGGTGTTTCCTATGCCAAGTTCCGTAGCAGTCTTTACTTATATTAACTCATTTAATCCTCACGACAATCCTATGAGATAGGTGAAAAATAACACATGAGGAAACTGTCATTTGCTCAAGAGCTAGAGGATAGAAAAGACAGGAATTGGGCTTCTCAGACTCCAGACTTTTTGTCTTCACTGCTGTGTTCTAATGCCTCTCATTTAACCTGAGTTTTCTTTAGTCTTGAACCTTTAGCACCCGATTCCCCTGTTTGCATGCGTGCGTGCTTGGTCGCTCAGTCATGCCTGACTCTTTGCGACCCCGCGGACTGCAGCCCGCCAGGCTCCTCTGTCCCTGGGATTTTTCCAGGCATGAATACTGGAGTGGGTTGCCATTTCTTCTCCAGGGGATCTTCCCAACCCAAGGGTCAAACTCTCATCTCCTATGTCTCCTGCATTGGCAGGCGGATTCTTTACCCGCCAAGCCATCGGGGAAGCCCCTCAGCTGCCCGCAGGATTTTGTAAAAAGTCAGAAGGCATATTTCCTAAGGCCAAAGGATTTGGCACACATTTTCACGGGGCTGTTTGTCAGTGATGACACAAAGAGCGGGATAAGAAATATTCTTTTTAAAAACCAAACAAGAATGTCAGAGGAGGCAGTTTCCCAAGGAATCATAGGGTATTTGAAGGACAGGAACCGTATTTCCCAGTCCTCGCAGGTGAGGAGAAGGAGACCCGGGAGGTGAAATGACTTGCCCGGGACTGGAGAGCTGGTGAGCACAGGGTCGGAACTGCAACCAGGTCCCGACTCCCAGGACCAGTTCCCTTTCCAGCTCACCGCTTGGCCTCCTGAGAGGTTAGCTGTAGTTCCTGAGAGTCTGATTAATTCTCTCATCATTTTTTGGTCCTTTTGGAAACATTGATGGGCTCCCGCTGCATCTTCCCTAAGATGACCCAGGGAGTGGCCTTAAGGGAAGCCTCACGTGTGTTTCGTTTTCGTCAGCAAACCCCGCTGTCACCAACCTGCCCCGATTTGCAACTTGCACTGGTGGTCTGAAAACTGAGGTTTCTTGCCTCCAGCTGATCCCTTTCCCCCTTAATCACATTGGAAAATGTACATTTCATGTTCCCACCCCTTAGAGTCATGAAATATCTCTTTCCTCCATGTGATCTGGAAATCCCTTTTTTGTTGTTTTGTTGTTATTTTTAAGAGGGAAACTTGCTCGTAACAGAGGGACTTGCTGATTCTTCAGAAACCAGCCTGGGAGGGGAGTTGCTTGGATCTGCCTGAAGCATTTCCTCGTTAGTAGCCCCTGTCTGTGTTTCCTTTCAAATGTCAGCTGGCCTCCTCAACAAAGATTTAATTGTGTCAACTCGGGGCCTTTGCCAACAGGGGCTCTACTGACTGTTTTTTGAAATCTCCACGTCTGTCCCCCTTGCAGATGAAAGACTGGAGACATACTGAAAGCGACTTGGTGCATTACTGGTTTGGGGACCACTTCTTGCTTCTCTTCTCCCCTTCTTCTGCGAGAGAAGACTGAAATTTTAATTGCTCCACCACATTTTTTACTTCATGATGCCCAGGAAGGCATGGTTTATTAATTAGTCCTGATTAGGAGGCGCCGAGCCCGGGCCTGGCTGCCTCTTGATCAGTTTCAACAGTTCTTTGCCCGAAATTACTGTCTGTGAGCACAGGGAGGTATAATTATGCAGACGCTAGCTGCTCAGTTCTGCCGGGTTAAGCCCTCCATTACAGACACATATTTCAGGGCCTTCAAAGGCACTCACTGAAGTGCCGTAGTTTAACAGGTCAGGCTTACAAAATCAAGCTCTCTTATGTTACCGGCAGCAGCCTCTTAATTGGATGTTTTCTCCCAGTACAGAAAAATGTCGGCTTAAATACACAGACATACACACACACGCACACACACACACATACACACACACACTCACACTCACCCAATTGAATTTTTTTTTTTAAGTGTGAGAAACAGTGTCACTTCGTGGTTAAAAGGAAGGACGCTAGAGCCAGGCTGCCTGGGTTTGACTCGTGTGTCTGCCACTCCCTGCCTTCTAACCTGGCCATATGATTTATTCTCTCGCTCTCTTGCAGAGTCTTTGGTTAAATGGGAATGCTTGCAATGTCTGTATCCCAGGGTTGCTGTGAGGTTCAAGTGAGTACCCAGCAAACACTTAGCAGGATTCAAGGAACCTAGTCGTTCTGTCCTTCACTGATTGCGACAATCCATTTACTTGTGTTCATGTCGTATGTGAAGTTGCTCAGTCATGTCCGACTCTTAGCGACCCCATGGACTGCAGCCCACAGGCTCCTCCGTCCATGGGATTTGCCAGGCAAGAGTGCTGGCGTGGGATGCCAGTGCCTTCTCCATGCGTCCGTATAAAGAGCCATAGTGCCCCCCAGGTGGTACTAGTGGCACAGACCCGCCCGCCGGAGCAGGAAACCTGAGAGATGCAGGTTCCACCCCCAGCTGGGGAGGGTCCCTGGAGGAGGCAGGGCACCCCGCTCCAGCGTTCTTGCCTGGAGAATCCCAGGGACAGAGGAGCCTGGCGGGCTGCAGTCCGCGGGGCCGCAGGGAGTCGGACACGACTGAAGCAGCTTGGCACATGTCTTGTAAAGTCTAGTTGTGTTAAGCTGGCGTGATCAGGGCTGTCTCCCTGTGGCAAAAGCTAAGTATTGTCCCCTTGTTTTATTCCACAGTAGTAGCCTCCCTTCTCACTAACTTTTAGCTGGGTTGGCATAGAGCTGTCCAGAGTTAAGAGTAAATTTCTATCTAGAAGTGGCCATGTGACTAAATGCTGGCTGATGGGTTGTAAGCAGATACTGTGTCGGCTTCTTAAAACTGACCCTGAAGGAAGAGGGGTAGTGTGTCTTCCACTGTTTCCTTCTTCCTGCTAATGGGAATTTGGTCATGATGGCTGGAGCCCAAGCAGTGCTGTTGGGCCATTAGATGGCGGGTTGGTGATACACAGCAGGAAGCCCGAGGACCTGAAAACCTCAGGGAGCTGAGAGTTGCCCTGGCAACCCTTTTGTTTCAGCCTAGACTTCTGGTAAAAGAAAAACAAATCTGTATTATTTAATACACTTATTACTGTCAAATCTAGTCTTAGTACATGTACTCCAGTGTTCACTGCAGCTCTGTTTACAATAGCTAGGACAAGGAAGCAACCTAGATGTCCCTTGACAGACGAATGGATAAGAAAACTGTGCTACATATATACAATGGAATATTACTCAGCTATAAAAAAGGACTGCATCTGAGTCAGTCCTGATGAGGTGGATGAACCTAGAGCTTATTATACTGAGTGAAGTAAGTCAGAACAGAAAAACAAATATTGTATACTAATGTATATATGTGGAATCTAGAAAGATAGTACTGATGAGCCAGTTTGCAGCAATGAAGATGCAGACATTGAGAACAGACTCTCGGACACGGCTTGGGGGAGGAAGGGGAGGGTGGGACGTGTGGAGAGAGTAACGTGGAAACTTACATCACCATAGGTAAAATAGACTGCCAACGGGAATTTGCTGTATGACTCGGGAAACTCATCTCGGTAACAAGCTCGAGGGGTGGGATGGGGAGGGGGTGGGAGGGGACACGGGTAAGCCTACGGCTGACTCATGCTGATGTTTGATAGAAACCAACACAGTACTGTAAAGCAATTATCCTTTTCATTAAAAACTAATAAATTAAGAAAAAATCTAGTCTTGGGTAACCCTTTACCCACCTTGAATTAGACCACACTGCTTGATAAATCTTTGCTTCTAGCCTAAGATTTGCTATACTTCCCAGCCTCTACTCGGGATGGACAAAACCACACGTTTCTGTAATGACTCACACCTTATATGAACATTCCGAGTGTCCGTGGTGTCTCTGGAAGTAAACCCTGACGGCCGTGTGGCCGGTAGGTCGGCATCTAGCGTCTTCTCCCTCTGCCATACGCAGTCTCTCTTCCCTGGTGTGTCCCTGCTTCCTGAGTCGCGTCAGTCGTGTCCAACTCTGCAACCCTGTGGACCACAGCCCGCCAGGTTCCTCTGCCCGTGGGGTTCTCCAGGCAATAATACTGCAACAGGTTGCCGTGCCCTCCTCCAGGGGGTCTTCCCGGCCCAGGGATCGAAGCTGTGTCCCTGAGGCCTCCCGCATTGGCACATGGGCTCTTTACCACCAGCGCCACCCAGAAGCCCCTCTTTTCTGGAGTTCTCTCTGAATCTGACCTTCAGTTTTCTCTTGCCCCTAGATCGCCAGGGCTGTAGCTATTGCCTACTGAATAAAGAATAACTAACCCTGTTAGACCCTCGTTTTGAATACTTCATCTTGGTGGGCTAGCCAGATTTCATGAAAGAATATGATCTCTGGGAAATCAAACCCCAGCTTCACCAGCCATCAACCCCTTAAGTTAAATTTCTGAGCACTGGTGTGTGCTAATGTGTAAAATAATACATTCGTCTTGCAAAGAATAACCTATGTAAAGCTCCTAGTGGCCCCCGGAATTAGAGTAGCCGTATGTTTCTTTCCAACAGGCTCTGAAAGTGTTAGCAATGTAGTGTATTCTTCTTTTAAAATGTATTCTGTTACTGTTTCTGGACACATAGATACTTGGCGGCTCAGATGGTAAAGAATCTGCCTGCAATGCGAGAGACCTGGGTTCGATCCCTGGGTCGGGAAAATCCCCTGGAGAAGGGCACGGCAACTCTTTCCAGTACTCTTACCTGGAGAATTCCCATGGACAGAGGAGCCTGGTGGGCTACAGTCCATGGGGTCGCAAAGAGTTGGACATGACTGAGCATGCACGCGTGCATATGGACACTTGACAAATGATAGATCCCTTATCCGTTTCTTCTCCAGACCTGGTTTCTTGTATATAAAGTGAGGCTTTAAATGGTCATTTTAAAGCTTACATGCAGGAAGCTATGGAGGCCACTAAGTGTAAAATGGATGGTTCTTCTTTATCCCCCTTCCAGACTGAGGTCTGATTTTCCTTTCCTATGGAGTTGTGATAAAAACTGTAAATCAGAGTACATTATGTAAGGGTTTCCCTGGTGGCTCGTGACTGAGGAGACTCCGGTTCAGTCCCTGGGTTGTGAAGGTCCCCTGGAGGAGGACATGGCACCCCACGCCAGTACTCTTGTCTGGAGAACCCCATGGACGGGGGAGCCTGGCGGGCTACAGTCCACGGGGGCGCACAGGTGGACATGACGGAAGCGACTAAGCATGCATGCACGCACGGTATATGAAGCAACTTTTATTCTTACCTCTAGTTAGCTACGCTTTAAAGTCAGGTTCAAATGCCACCTACTCCAAGAAGCATCCCTGGATTGTCGCATCTGCAACACTCACCCCTCCTCCAGCCAGAGGATAGTAATGCAATCAATGAAGAATTGTCAAACGACCTTGAGAGTGACACCTGAGTTTCCCACTATCAATAAGTATAATTCAAGAAAATACAAAGCTAAGCAGAGCTCTAGCGTCTACAAAAACATACTCAGAGATAAAAAAAATTCAGTAACATCAGAAGAGGTCTATTTATTCCAGTTTTTAGGCAGCTTAAACCTGTCCCACTGAATTTTCTGCCTTTGTTTGTAGGTATGTCTGTGCTCCTTTTTAAATGGTATTCCTTAAAATGCACTGTTCGCGAATAATCTTTCTTCTTCTGTCTGCAACCTGTGCTAACAGGTTTGCAGCAACCAGGGAGCTGTTTTCTCCCAATTGCATTCATATTCAGTGAAAATCCTGAAATCGTTTCAAATATATATTGGTGCTAAATGGCATCTCCTCTGTCTTAAGTTAGTAATGGCTGGTTTTAATATCTACGATTGGATCTCCCAATATATGCCCATATTGCATGCATCTGGGTATGTTTGGTCTGCTTATTGAATTGCCATGAACCTAACCTGTCACTCAAACTCCTAGATGCATTTTTATGATGAGTTCTTCCAGGGTCCTTTCTTCTTGTTATAGCTCATTCTGCTCTATGCCATCGCTTATATTCTTGTTTTATGCCACAGTGTTAGGTGGGGTTCCGGAGAAGCAGATCCTCTGTCTGGGGATGGAGCAGTGGGCCGGTAGTCTCTCGGGCTTGATGACTTCTGATGTCCAAGATCAGTGTTCCAGGGCAGGAGAGCAGCTCAGAGTGTTCTCCGCAACACACGGCAGCTAGAATACAGGTCCTGCAGAAAAGGTCTGCTGGCCCACGACAGCATCCACTATAGAGCCTGAGACTTTGTTGCTCTTCAGCATGGAAACCGCGTACTGTTCGTCCCTGCAGTCTCCAGCAACCTGACTCCGTGTCTCCTACAGGGAAGCCACGAGTTTGTGCAACTGAATTGACAAGATCTGGAGGAACTGCCCCTTGGGTTTGCCACCCATTTTAATCCACTGCCATTTGTAATAGCAGATGCGGTTAAGGGACTTAGCCAGATCCCTCCCGCAGCCCCGAGCAGCAGAGAACCAGGCTGTGTGAATTGCAGAAAAAGGACATGGAGCTTACGTTGTGCATTTCAGGATCCAGATGCCTTGTCAATGCGAATGCTCTCTAAGAACCAAGTGCTTAAATTCAGAATCAGCAAATAACACCTTAATGTATGCTTAGTCCTCAGTCGTGTCCAACTCTTTGTGACCCTTTGGATTGTAGCCCGCCAGGCTCCTCTGTCCATGAAATCTTCCAGGCAAGAAAACGAGTGGGTTGCCATTTCCTTCTTTGGGGGATCTTCCTGGTCCAGGGATGGAACCCAGGTCTCCTGCATTGCAGGCAGATTCTTTGTCATCTGAGCCACCAGGGAAGCCCCAACTAACACCTTAAGATCAGGTAAACGTATCGGAGAGCAGAATTTCAGTCTGCTCCACTCAGCTCTTAAGCGATTGTGTTTCTTTAAATTTTAAAACACAATGTATAACACAATGGCTAAACATGAGAAATTATTAAGAGTAATAAATGAATAATAAAGGTCTATTTCTCCATCATCTTGAGTTTCATATCGACTCTCAGAGCTAACTAGCAGAACATTTCCTTGGGTTTCTGTCCATGAACTGTAGCAGCTGCACAAGGCATGTCTGTCTGTGAATGTGTACACAGGTGACTGCAGTATACGCGCTGCTCTGTTGCTTCTTAAAATGGGTGGTGGATCTTACAGGCTCTTCTACATCAAGACATCTGCATCTGTTTCTCTAATGAACGTAAAGGTGCCTTACAGTTTCTTTGGTCTGTTCTCTTTTATTGAACCTTGAGGTTGTTCCTAGTTTTTAGCTCTTAGAAGTAATATTTTTGCCATCATAGATGTCTACCATTACAGAATAAGTGTTTTTCTGTGTATTTCTTTACATACATGTTCTCAGCACTGTTTTTTGAAAAGATTGTCCTTGCTTCCCAACAGAATAATGGTAATGTGGATGGTCAATGTGGGTACCAGATACCCTACATCTATACTGAATAATTGGGTGTTTCTTTTGACTAAGATATGCTTTCCAGTCTCTGTTCATTTGTTTCCCAGCCTCTTCCCCAGAATGCACCTTATAATCAGAAAAGATAGACGTTGTCATAATCGGAAAAGCTGAGAGTCATTCTCAAGTTCAGGTCCTCTTAATGGCGGACTGTAAAAACCACGCTGGCACCTAGTCCAAGGGACAGACAGCTATTACTGGGGAATGTAAGAGGGTCCTGTGCGGCTGGTCTAGCGCGCTCTCCGAAAGCCGCAGCCCGCCGGGACCCTCAGCGCTGACCGAGGCTCTCTGTCCCCTCTCTGCTTGCAGTGAAGTACATGCGCGAGGCCACCCCCTACGTGACCAAGGGCTCGCCGGTATCCGAGATCGGCTGGGAGACCCCGCCGCCCGAGTCCCCGCGGCTCGGGGCCGGAGCCCCGGACCCGCTGGCGTCGCAGCCGCCGTCCTTCCACCGAGACCGGAGGAGCATCCCGCTCAGGATGGGCTTCGTCACCCGCAGCCTGGCGCTGGCCGACCCCGAGAGCAGGTACGAGTGGGCAGGCCCCTCCGAGCTGCGCCAGAGGACCGCGCGCAGCCTGTGTGTCAAGCGCGCCCCCCTCCTCTCTTCTTCCCTCCTCCTTTTTCCTTCTTCCTTTATCCTGATGAGGAATCTGTGTGTTAAGCTCTCGTTCCGGAAAATGTTGAATCGATGGGTCAAGGATCTTTTGTCTCTTCGCTGGGTCTGCCTCTGCCGGACGCTGGGCCAGTTTCTCAAGCGCTGAGCCTCAGTTTTGGCGTCTGTAAAATGGAAATAATTGAAATCCATACTTCCCTGAGTTATAGACTAAATGAGGAAATCCACGTGAAGTACTTAGCCCGGAGGAGCCTTCCACGAATCAGGCTGTAATCCTGCGTCTTACTGATGTCGGGGGTAATGAGCACGGGCCTCCTAGTGGCTCAGTGGTAAAGAATCCGCCGGCCGCGCAGGAGCTGTGGGACCGCTCAGTCCCTGGGTGAGGAAGACCCCCTGAAGGAGGGAATGGCAACCCACTCCAGTATTCTTGCCTGGAGAACTCCATGGGCATGTGGCTTGGCGGGCTACAGGCCGTGGGGTTGCAGAGTCAGACACAACTGAAGGGAGCGATCAGGCATGCAGTAACAAGCGTGTCGGCCTCCCTGGGCCTCATCTGCGCCCTTGGAAGGTTCAGGGAGAGGATCTTCAGTGCTGTTTTCTGCCCTGAACCTCTCTTTACTCTCAAGAGAGGAAACAGAGAGGTTTCCTCCAAGGCTAGGGTGCTGTTTCCCAAAGTCTGTGCATGACTTCTTTGTCACAGCCTAGCTGCATAAACCAATCCATGGCAATCAGGAGTCCAGCCAAGATGAGCGAACACTTGGGGTCCCTCTTCCCCCCAAAGTCTTCATCTCCTCCGCACAGAAAATGTACATCCGGAATGAGAAGAAAAGATGTGCAGAAAGGAAAGAGGGAAACGGAGCCGGCGAAGGGGACATCTTGGTGACCTTTGCATCCACATTTAGATGCTAAAAATAGACAGCTCTCCTGGCCCTTATTTATAACAAGTGTGGGACAGCTGTGACCCTCCCGAGGAGGAAGTACTTGGCTACGTTCAGGGCTGCTGGTGGGGAAAACCCAAAGGAAATAGAAACAAGGAGAAAGTTGCCTCCTTGGCTCCCAGCTCAGTGCTGTTTGGTTCTCTTTCCTGTGAACTTAGGCTGAGGAAGCTGCCGGCCCTTCTGACCCCAGCCGGCTTTCTTCTCCTTGGTCAGGGCTCAGAGACGGGCCTCTGTATGAGACAGCCCGCCCCGCAGAAGAGAGCAGAGGAGGCGGGGAGGGTGGTTCCGAGGGGGCCCCGCCTGCCTGGTCCGCACGCCTGTGCCTGCTCCGTTCCTGCTGCCTTCCGGGCCGCAGCGAGCGTCCTCCGCACTGACTTTCCTCTTCCCTGACTTTTTACCCACCCAGTCAGAACAAGTCCTTTCTCCCAAGAGTCTGAGGTCTGAGATTTCAGATCTGATGAATTCATAACTTACCCACTGCTGGCCTTGTGCCGGGCAGCATGCTAATTACTTTAGCCCAAACACTGCAAAGTGCCCGCCTTCGGGTGTGCCCAGCCCACAGTTGTTTTTTTTTTTAATGGTCTATCTAGGGTTGCAAAGATATCCATGAATTAGTTGCCACATTGACTAGCTGGGAAATTTCACGTTAAAAAGCCAGATTGCTGCTTTTCTAGAAAAATTAGAAGATCTAATGATATCCTTAGGCCTACATCGCTGCAGGCAGGGCTCCAATCTGTAAGAGCCCAGAAAAGACCTCTCCTTCCAAAAGAGAAGGAGCTCTTCTCATCAGTCCTAATGCCTTACGCTTAAGGGATTCAGTGTATCACCTGCCTGGGTGTTCGGTTTCTGCCTAGTCCTTCAATTTGTAACCATGCTTAGACCTCTGCGTCTCAGTCATCATCCACATTCCACAGATAAAGATAACTGAGGCTCGGAGCTCATATAAGTCCCTGTCTTCATAACTAGTATGCGATACAACTAGGCTTTCATCTTGTTCCCATAGAATGGGTGATGGTGTTAGCTTACCGTTACCAGAAAAATACAGAGACTAGAAAACTTGGGCTGTCATAGAAGTGGTAAATGCATTGGGGAGAGGGTTTGAGGCTTTCATCTGTGGACTTATATGCTATCACATTTCTCCCAAGCGTTTAATTACCTTTTAAAGACTCCTTGGAGAGACATCAGGCTTTAGTTCAAAAAGCTTATTTTATTGAAGTATAGTTGACTGCACATCTGAGCTTCATCCACAGCCTCTGCAAATACCCATTCTTTGACCACTGTTGAGCCTCGGCCTACACCATCAGCCCTTAGGAACCTGAATTTGAGAAAGAGTCCAGAGAACCACTAAAGTGGGCTGCAGTCAGAGAATTCCAGATTTCTTTGTGGGGAAGGGAAATATTAACACACACAATGTTGTGTTAATTTCTACTATATAGCAAAGTTATTCAGTTACATTATACATATATGCATTCTCTTTAGTATGTTTTTCCATTATGGCTTATCCAAGGATATTGAATATAGTTCCCATTTTTTAAACTTTTATGTTGGTGCTCTTCAAATTGATCTCTGGTAAGTGTACGTAGGGCCTCCTACATGGTAAGGGAGAGTTTGTCCTCTGGGGTGTGAGAACTAGCAGGGTGTGACTGCAAACGAGAATCCAGCTAAGCCAGAGGGTCCGGGAAGGGACTGTGGTCCAAACAGATCCAAAACTGTTGACAGTAAATTAACCTTTCACAGTAAATCCGTATATCATGTCACCATGACGTAAACTTTACATGTCTTATAATTTTTCCAAATATACCTCGTTAAAACTGGAAAAAAAAAAAAAAAAAGACTAGGTGACCCTGGTTGAATAAGAGAAGAAAAGAAAAAAGCAACACACACTCTGTGAAGCGCCAGTCACATGCTAGGCAGGGTATACTATGCCATTCAGAACACGGACTTTGCAAGACTTTCTTGGCGACTCAGTGGTTAGGGCTTCCAGCTCCCATGCATGAAGTGCAGGCTCAGTCCCCGGTCTGGGAACTAAGGTCGTGCATGCCGTGTGGCACAGTCAAAAAATTTTAAAAAGAAATATGGTATAGGGCTGGGCAGATTATGCAAGGCAAATGCAAACTAACAATGAAAACAAACAAAGCATCAATTTCTCTCGATATATGACAGGGTAAAGTGCAGACTGAAAAGTGCAGAACAGGACAAGGAAGGACTGATTCATGCTTAAGGTCAGAGTTCACGAGGAACAGACCTCTCAGCAGTTATGAGCGCACATCAGGCACCAGAGCAGCAAAGTCTCTGCATAAAAGGCAGGGAGAGCGCTAGTGTCGGGCGGGCCAGCTACTCTCTCAGCCAAGACAGGGCAGCTGGCAGGGGACAAATAAAGGCACGGAAGACCCAACCAGCAGGGTCAAGGGAGGTCTGGGTACATCGCAGTCTTTGCACCCTGATAATAAAGAATGCAGTTTTCTTTTCAAAGCCACATAGAACAGTCCGCAAATTAACCACAGATTAAGTCACCAAAACTTCTGTAATTTCCATAAGGCAGAAATTATGCAGACAGCCTCCCCTAATGATTGTGGAATGAAACTAGAAAGTCAGTAGCAAAACCAAAGCCCAGAAAGCCTTTCTTCATGGATGTTTAAAAAGCTCTCTCTGAGATAAACAGCTCTTGGGTTAACAGGGAAACAGAAACTGAAAGTGTAGCTTTTTAAAAAGTGATGAAAATAATGCATATATTAAATATAAAAGGGAAAGAAGGAGAAAGAGAGGGTGTTGACTTGTATCAGCTCACTCTGGTGGAATCTTAGCTCCATCACTTGTGTGTGAATTTGAGTACCTCGCTTGATCCAAATTCCCTTGTGTCGCAGGTGCTCAGTCTCTGTTTGAGATGCCTGTGCGCGCTCAGTTGTGTCCGACTCTGCGACCCCATGGACTGTAGCCTGCCAGGCTCCATGGGATTCTCCAGGCAAGAATCCTGGAGTGGGTTGCCATTTTCTTCTCCAGGGGACCTTCCCGACCCAGGGGTCAAACCTGCGGCTCCTGCGTTGGCGGGCGGATTCTTTACCACTGAGTCACCTGGGAGGCCAATCTCTATTTCATAGACAGTGAAATTTAGTTCAGAAACAAGAACTGAAGCCAACAGGAAATCTGGGATTCAGACCCAGGCCTGGCTGACACCAAGCTCAACCTCTTAATCAAGATACCCTGTTGCTTCCAGTTTTTAGCACCTGACCTGTAAGCACCGTAACCAGGAATTAACGGTTTCCAGGCTGCTGAAACCTCAGCTTGTCGGGGCTAATCCCCTCGGCTGGTGACACACAGCGACTTAGAGTTTGCATTAAAAGCGCTAATGTTCAATTTCTCAAATCAAAACAGCCTTAGAACAGCAGGAGCATTGCTGCTCTTTCCGTGGAAAAGGTCGCCCAGCAGGCACTGAACCCACGAGAATACGCCACTGCTAGCGCTGCTTGTCGAGGACTGCAGCAGTTTTTTCTCTTTGAATTCCACCTCTTAAATGTCTCTTGTGTTTCATGGTCCCCTCTTTGCCTTCATGGCCACTGCCCTCGTTCAGGCCCAGACTGTTCTGCATCCTGGAGGCCACGATCTCCAGCCTCCGGGCTGAGGATCTGAGGATCCGTGGCAGCGTCAGACTGGAAACAAAGTGCACAGCAAATGTCACGCGCTTGACTCATCCTGGAACCACCCCGGACCGTGGAGAACTGTCTCCATGGAGCCAGTCCCTGGTGCCAAGAGCGGGCACCACTGGTCTGCGCTACTTGGGCAGATTTTTACTGGATGCTTCCCTGGGGGCTCGGATGGTAAGGAAGCTGCCTCAGTGCAGGAGACCCGGTTTCAATCCCTGGGTCGGGAAGATCCCCTGGAGGAGGGAATGATTTAAAGCCACATAGAACAGTCCGCAAATTAACCACAGATTAAGTCACCAAAACTTCTGTAATTTCCATAAGGCAGAAATTATGCAGACAGCCTCCCCTAATGATTGTGGAATGAAACTAGAAAGTCAGTAGCAAAACCAAAGCCCAGAAAGCCTTTCTTCATGGATGTTTAAAAAGCTCTCTCTGAGATAAACAGCTCTTGGGTTAACAGGGAAACAGAAACTGAAAGTGTAGCTTTTTAAAAAGTGATGAAAATAATGCATATATTAAATATAAAAGGGAAAGAAGGAGAAAGAGAGGGTGTTGACTTGTATCAGCTCACTCTGGTGGAATCTTAGCTCCATCACTTGTGTGTGAATTTGAGTACCTCGCTTGATCCAAATTCCCTTGTGTCGCAGGTGCTCAGTCTCTGTTTGAGATGCCTGTGCGCGCTCAGTTGTGTCCGACTCTGCGACCCCATGGACTGTAGCCTGCCAGGCTCCATGGGATTCTCCAGGCAAGAATCCTGGAGTGGGTTGCCATTTTCTTCTCCAGGGGACCTTCCCGACCCAGGGGTCAAACCTGCGGCTCCTGCGTTGGCGGGCGGATTCTTTACCACTGAGTCACCTGGGAGGCCAATCTCTATTTCATAGACAGTGAAATTTAGTTCAGAAACAAGAACTGAAGCCAACAGGAAATCTGGGATTCAGACCCAGGCCTGGCTGACACCAAGCTCAACCTCTTAATCAAGATACCCTGTTGCTTCCAGTTTTTAGCACCTGACCTGTAAGCACCGTAACCAGGAATTAACGGTTTCCAGGCTGCTGAAACCTCAGCTTGTCGGGGCTAATCCCCTCGGCTGGTGACACACAGCGACTTAGAGTTTGCATTAAAAGCGCTAATGTTCAATTTCTCAAATCAAAACAGCCTTAGAACAGCAGGAGCATTGCTGCTCTTTCCGTGGAAAAGGTCGCCCAGCAGGCACTGAACCCACGAGAATACGCCACTGCTAGCGCTGCTTGTCGAGGACTGCAGCAGTTTTTTCTCTTTGAATTCCACCTCTTAAATGTCTCTTGTGTTTCATGGTCCCCTCTTTGCCTTCATGGCCACTGCCCTCGTTCAGGCCCAGACTGTTCTGCATCCTGGAGGCCACGATCTCCAGCCTCCGGGCTGAGGATCTGAGGATCCGTGGCAGCGTCAGACTGGAAACAAAGTGCACAGCAAATGTCACGCGCTTGACTCATCCTGGAACCACCCCGGACCGTGGAGAACTGTCTCCATGGAGCCAGTCCCTGGTGCCAAGAGCGGGCACCACTGGTCTGCGCTACTTGGGCAGATTTTTACTGGATGCTTCCCTGGGGGCTCGGATGGTAAGGAAGCTGCCTCAGTGCAGGAGACCCGGTTTCAATCCCTGGGTCGGGAAGATCCCCTGGAGGAGGGAATGATTACCCACTCCAGTATTCCTGCCTGGAGAATCCCATGGACAGAGGAGCCTGGCGGGCTACAGTCCACGGGCTCACAAAAGAGTTGGACGTACCAGCAACTAACACTTTGACTACTTTCCGAGTTTCTAGTTTGCCCTCTGTCATCCCTGACATCTACCCTACTCACAGCCAGCCAAGGGAGTGTGAAACGTGCAGAATCTGTCCATTTGGTCAAAACGGCTTCCTGTCGCCTTCACTAGTACTGAAGCTCCTCGGCACTGTGATTCTGCGTCTCTCCTGACTGTCCGCCTCTGCTGCCCCTGCTGTTTACGCCCGGGAGCCCTTAAATACCCGTGCCTGCCCTGCACTCGCTTCCCTGACAGCTTCCGAGCGCCCTTTGGCCTCGGCACATATGCCTTGTGTGTAGATCTGTTCGTGACAGCGTCCTTTATAATGACTTACGATTGTTTGTAACGTGATTACCCAGTTTCGAAAGCCAGAAGACCCTAGAGGTCTGGGATGCCCCAGCTTTAATATCCCAGCTTTCTAAAAATTGTTATGAAGAGAGATAGGCAGCAAGTGATAGAGGACAGGGAGGGAAATATTAAGAGTAGGTACACTGGAGGACTCATTTATTCTTGGCACCATTGCTCATTTTCCATGTTTTCTGTAAACTTGAAATTATTTCTTAAAAAAAAAGTTAAAGACCTGTACACTGCCAAAAAACTCAGCTTTTTAGAACATTGCTTGATCCAAGAAGGCATTCAAAAATACATGACATGTTAATAACTGATAAATGGCATATTTATCTGCCCATTTGGAGTATTCTTACCTTTTCAGAAAGTTCTTTTTAAAAAATCTTTCACTAAATAGTCTTGGGAATAAGAGGAAAAACACCGTTCTATCCTGCCAGGCTCAGCAAACTTAAATCAAGAGAGTTAATTACCCAAGCCTATTGCTGGGTTAAAAGCAGACGAACAAATAGGGAGGGTGGGGTATAGAACTTCGTTCATGACTCTGTGTGATACTCACAGTAGCAGACCCTGCAGTAGATCTTCATGGTTAAATTGTGGAGCAAGGTGCCCAGTGTTTTTGTTTAAAGATTTACTTACGTGTATGTCTCCGGTGGCTCTTCCTAGCTGCATGCGTGCTTTCTCTAGTTGCAGTGGGTGGGGGCTCTTCTTTCCTGTGTGGCGTGGGCTCTTCACTGCGGCCCCTCTCCCGTGGGGCGTGGGCTCCTCACTGGGGCGCCTCTCCCGTGGGACGTGGGCTCCTCACTGGGGCGCCTCTCCCGTGGGATGTGGGCTCCTCACTGGGGCGCCTCTCCCGTGGGGCGTGGGCTCCTCACTGGGGCGCCTCTCCCGTGGGATGTGGGCTCCTCACTGGGGCGCCTCTCTCGTGGGGCGTGGGCTCCTCACTGCGGTGCCTCTCTCGTGAGGCCTGGGCTCTCGGTGTACACCCTTCAGTAGCTACTCATGGGCTTAGACTTATGTGGGATCTTCTCGGACCAGGGATCGAGCCCCATTGCAAGGTCGATTCTGAACCATTGGACTGCCAGGGAAGCCAAAGCACACACTCTTTTTGTGAAGAACAGTGTACATCTCTGTTTCCTGCAGACAAGTGAAAAATTCACAGAAAGTGTTGCTGTGGTCCCAAATGGAAGAGCTCCACTCAGCACGCCATGGCTCAGAGGGTATGGTCTGATAAATCCTATAGTGTGCACGGATTTGTTCCCTCAAAGTTCCCTCAATGATGTCACCACAGTTCAGCACCCAGACTTCAGTTCAGTTGCTCAGTCGTGTCCGACTCTTTGAGACCCCATGAACTGCAGCACGCCAGGCCTTCCTGTCCATCACCAACTCCCGGAGTTTACCCAAACTCATGTCCATTGTTTCAGTGATGCCATCCAACCATCTCATCCTCTGTCGTCCCCTTCTCTTCCTGCTCTCAATCTTTCCCAACATCAGGGTCTTTTCAAATGCGTCAGCTCTTCGCATCAGGTGGCCAAAGTACTGGAGTTTCAGCTTCAGCATCCCAGACTTCAGCCACAGAGAATCAGAAACCTCCTTAGAGACACAGTGCATCCATCTCCAATGTCAAGGGGTGGGTACATGTTAACTAAACAAATCAGGACTCACTTGTAACAGGCAGTACGATTGTCAAGCAGATGGAAACACTCGTATAGGAGGGTCCTCAAGTCCCCATTAGGGGCAGGCCATGTTGGAAGACCAGTGTAAATAATAAGCAGAATACCAGAACTCCAAGTAACAAAAACCCTGCAGGTTTTCGAGGCAACCTAAGCAACGCATTCTTTCCACATAGGCCAGCTCTGTGAGGAATTCAACTGTCACCAAGGTTATCAAGACAAGGTATGCCAGTCGACCTTAAGAATTGTATCTTAGATGAGGAAGTTGGAGCCATGCTTTCCCAGATCCAAAGGTCTCTGCCAAGTGCCAGCTGCTCAGTCGTGCCTGTCTCTCTGCGACCACATGGACTGCAGCCCACCAGGCTTCTCGTTCATGGGATTCTCGGGCACGAACACTGGAGTGGGCTGCCCTTTTCTCCTCCAGGGTGGCCGCTATATTAGTCTCTGCTCCACTGGGACTCCCGTCTCCTGGGTCTGTGTGTAGACGGGCCAGGTTCCCCAGGCGGCTCTCCCTTGCCGTCTTAGATTCACATGGTCTTATTCCTGATGGGATCACAACAGCGGACTGAGTTTTTCCCACACACCACACCAAGGTGAAAGGTCCCACACGCCACAGCTGAAGAGGGTTTACACACGACACCAAAGTGAAAGGTCTCACACGCCGCAGCTGAGGAGGTTTTACACACCACACCAAGGTGAAAGGTCTCACACGCCACAGCTGAGGAGGGTTTACACACCACACCAAGGTGAAAGGTCCCACACGCCACAGCTGAGGAGCATTTACACGCCACACCAAGGTGAAAGGTCGCACTTGCCATAGCTGAAGAGGGTTTACACGCCACACCAAGGTGAAACGTCTCACACGCCACAGCTGAGGGGGGTTTACACACCACACCAAGGTGAAACGTCTCACACGCCACAGCTGAGGGGGGTTTACACACCACACCAAGGTGAAAGGTCCCGCGTGTCAGAGGTTAGATGGGTTTACACGCCACACCAAGGTGAAATGTCCCACACGCCACAGCTGAGGAGGCTTTACACGCCACACCAAGGTGAAACGTCTCACATGCCACAGCTGAGACTCTTCTCAGCCAATAAATACATTGATTAAATAGTTTCTTCGGAAACGAATGCTATTGAAAACTCCCCGCCGGAGTACACAGCAATGCCTCCAGAGCAGCATCGCGCGGCATTATGACCGTCTTCACGCCGCAGTGAGTCCTTGTTTGTGATCAATGTTTCTCCTGGTAAAAGGCTCTCAAAGCGTGTATTTTCTTGGTTGTTCTCTTCACCATTGGTTGGACACGTCGTGGTGGCCTCATAACTGAAAATATCACCAGCAGATCATGATTGACGTTAACATTTTGGAAACAAAGAGAAAATGTAAAAGCAGTTTATAATGGCGCTGTCGTAAGTGGACACAGTTTAAGTATCTGAAACAGAGGCCCAGATTAAAACCATTATCAATGAATAAAACTGTGGTGTCGAAGTTAGAAAATAAGGGTTTGAATCCCAATTCTGTCACTTATTCCCTTCAACTTTAGGCAAAGTATCTACTCTCTCTGGTTCCCAGGTTCCTTATCTATAAGATGTGTTTTATTTTAATATACTGACCACATAAGATTGCTGTGATGATTGGACGATTTAACGTAGATATCCTGGCAGCATAACCATGGCATAAACACAGCTTTCAACCAAAATAGCCTCATTCCTGGTGCAGGAGGGGTGGGGGGAGGGTGGGGGTTCTTTCCAGCAGAGAGGAGTTTCTGGGTCATCTCGCCAAGCTGCTGAGCAGAAGTTATTTGTAAGACACCCTTTCACAGAGGGTTTTAGCCTGTTGACACGAATGGCCTCCTGCAGAAAGGTCAGTTCCGGTTTCCTGTCTCCTGGGCTCAGCACATCTTAGCTGTCATCCGTGTGTCTAGAAAGACTCCCGCCCACCCAGCACTCCCGGGCTCCACCCCTCCCACAGCCTGGTTCCGGGGTGCCCCTGGTCAGCTTGAATGCTCACCCCTTGGTTTTCTCCTACCCTCTCTTTTAACAGCCAGGAGGCCTTGTCTCTCTTGCCAGCGTAGCATGACATTAGAGCCTGAACAAGCCAGCTTGTCCCATCACCCCGGACGCCGTGGCAGGTGCTCACCGCAGAGCGTCTCTGAGTCGGCGCTGGCCGCCTTCGTGCTAGAGCTGGAAGCCTCGCAGGGCTACGGAAGTGTGTGTGGTTGGCCGTGTGTCCTGAGCAGAAGTCAGTGTTCTAGTTTCCGTCTTGTTTAAAAAACAAGCTTTACTGTCACGTGGAAACTGAAGACAGGCGAAACGAGCACCGACCTCTGGACGGCCCACCACCGTCCCTGCCCGTGTGGGCTCCCCCACTGCCTACAGCTCCGGCTGGGTTAGCCACGCGTATTGTCTGTCTGCACCTGTCCGTTGATCTCCCTGTCTCTCTGCTCTCGTTTCGTGCTCCGTTTTGGCTGCGCTGGGGCTTCCTTGCAGTGTGCAGGCGTCTGGGCTGCACAGCGAGAGGTCTGCCGTGACTGGGCCCAGTGTCTGAGGCCGCGGCACCCTGCAGCGACCAGGGGTCAGACCCACACCCCTGCACTGGGAGGCGGATTCTTAACCACCTGGACTACTAGGGAAGCCTCTGGTCTTGTTTCCTACTTGGACAAGTCCAGTGAAATATTTTGTTACTGTAGGAAAAATGTGCATAAACAAGAGATGGCCTTGGTGTTTGTTTTGACTGTGCTCACAATCTGCATTTGGGAAATAGAGAGAATTGAATATAAAGTCTGTTTCAGGAAAAGATGGTTGGGAAGGGGGCATTCATGGAGGCTGAGCTGAATTAGTCAGAAACCTGACTTAGGAAGTCCTAATCAGTTATACATGTGTGTGCTTAGTCGCTCAGCCATGTCTGACTCTTTGCGACTCCGTGGACTGTAGCACACCGGGCTCCTCTGTCCATGGGATTCTCCAGGCCAGAGTACCAGAGTGGGTTACCATGCCCTCCTCCAGGGGGTCTTCCCAACCCAGGATCGAACCCAGGCCTCCGCATTGCAGGGGATTCTGTGCCGTCTGAGCCTCCAGGGAGCTTTCTGCATGATTCTATCCGTGTGTCTGCTGTGGCTGGGTCTTTGCTGCCGCAGGGTCTGCTCTCCAGGTGCAGTGCGCGGGCTCCTCGTCGCCGTGGTGTCTCTCGCTGCAGCCTTGTGTGGACTCCAGGGTGCGTGGTTTCAGCAGAGCTGTGCACAGGCTCAGTAGCTGTGGCACTCCGGCTTAGTCGCTCTGCAGCCTGTGGGATCTTCCTGGATCAAGGATTGAACCCACGTCTCCCGCACTGGCAGGTGGAGTCTTTACCACTGAGTCCCCAGGGAGGCCCAGTTATGTTGTTTTTAAGGGTACACAGTGAGACAAAGCAAGGCGGTGTGCCTCTTAGCGTTCATAACAGACCTAAGAAAATTTGTAAGACACTCCCTTTTTAAAGTAATTTTAAATGAAAGTTTAAATATTAACAAAATAATAAAGGCAGATAGTTTAAAAATCAAGTAAATCTATTTTATAAAAAAGCAATATGTTTTATCATTAATCTACAGCCCCTTTGTAAACTAATCCAGAGACTCATGTCTGAGATCTGGGAAATTTGCTTTTATTATTTACTGGATAAAATTCTCCTGTTTGCTTTGCTCTCTCTGCTTCTGCTATTGGAGGAGTATTGGGCCTCCTGGATTGATTTTCTAAGTCTATTTCTTTCTCTTTATCATGTTTTTTTTACTTTATTTTTTGGCCTTTCTCATGAATGTGTCCTGTTTACATTTCAGCTATTGTATTTTAGCTCTTTTTGTTCCTTGAATGTTCCTTTTATTAAGAGAATTTTGTTCTTGTTTTGTAGGTGCCAAATTTTCTCTTACTTCTTGTGGAGTATCAATTCATCTAGTTTCTTTGCACTTTTTCCTTCTCCAGTTACCTTGTTCTGTCTGTTCCGATTTCATCTTCCTTGCTGGAAGTTCTCCTCAAATGTCTGGTGATCATTGCTATCAGTTCCTTTTTTACACAGAGAGACTGAGAAGCCTGTTGAAACCTATGTGCGTCGAGTGGGGCTTAATCATTGGTGAGAATTCATGTACGGTTGTTGCTTGGTGAGTCTGCGGTTCTGAGACACCTTCCAATCCTGCACATGTTGGCGTTTGAAAGTTTGAGTTACTTAAAGGAGAACCGTCCCTCCTCTTTCCTTGGCTCCGGGTGATGGGAAAGCAGGGAATGTCTCTCCGCGAGTCCTCTGAGCGTCCCACCACTCAGCTTGCAGAACTCATGCAGGGTGCTTGTTTCCAGCCCCACGCCAACCCCGGCCCTCTCCCTGGAGGTTCCGAGCCCTGCATGTTTGCAGAGTCAGGGGGCTCACACGTAGCTGAAATCCTGTCTTCAGCCCTCTAAGTTGTATCATTAAATTCCTTGCCTCTTGCTCTACTCCGTATCAGTTACCTGGCTCCACTGCTGTCTGTATTCCAAACACATACTGAACTCTTGCCTGGCTTATTTTCTTGTGGGTTTTGTACCTATTTTGTTATCTTTTTACCAAGATCTTTTAAGGGCTTCCCTGGTGGCTCAGAGGTTAAAGCGTCTGCCTGCAGTGTGGGAGACATGGGTTCAATTCCTGGGTCGGGAAGATCCCCTGGAGAAGAAAATGGCAACCCACTCCAGTATTCTTGCCTGAGTCCATGGGGTCACAAAGAGTTGGACACGACTGAGCAACTTCACTTTCACTTTAAGGGAGAAGATATGAACATGGGTGGCCAAGCCACTGTTTTTTCCCTAATAAGAACCCTTGCATAATTTGCATCTTTGTATACAACAGAATGTACTAAAGGCTCATTTTAATGAGCTTAAACAACATTTTCATAGTCTTGTTATTTTTAAGAAAATCAGTTTCCTTCATAGGTACACTTCAGTACTGTATTCATCCTAATTATCATACATTTTTAACCAGTGGGAGATGAATTAGTAAGGCAAAAGGGAATTTAACTATCTTTGGTTAGCCTTGAGAAAAAGAGTTGAGGAGAGGGCTTTCCAGGCATGATTCTGTGATTTCATCAATACACAGTAAAGTGAGTTCATTTGAGTCCATTCCTGTTCCTCTAAACACTGTTCCAGGAAAATCTCAGTTTCCCCTTTCCTAAGAGTACTTTGAGACATTGAACTTGACCATCTGGGTACTGAGAGATTTCTGCTGATGCTCACTCGATATTTAGGTCTCGATCCTTTTTTTCTTGATATATTAATTGAACTCCATTTGGTTTGCAAAAAGCTGCCCCGGGTTTTCCAGCTGAGATAATGAAGCCTCTGAAAATACCCCAGGGCTGCCATGCAGGCAGTCTCTGTTCAAGCAGGCATCTCCTACCAGGGTGTGGGGACGGAGAGAGGGGGAGGTTCAGGAGCAGTCCCTGCCTTCCTCGCTTCAACCCACACCTGGAATTTTACTTTCCTTAGTAGAGGATGGGCTTGGGGCACAGAGAGCTGAGGACACCTTCAGAAAAACACCCACTTGGGCATTCAGGGCCTGTGTCTGTCGGCAGACACTCTCTCTGTTTCTAAACGATGCTCAAATGAGAGTTTTGACATTGCCAGTCCATTAGTACCTGGCTGAGATTTCTTTCCACTTTTACTTTTTAGAATGTTATTTATTTATTTGACTGTGCCGGGCCTTAGCTGTGGCCCACGGGATCTTCAGTCTTCATGGCAGCGTGTGAGGTCTGGTTTTTGTTTTTGTTTAAGTTGTGGAGTGCAAACTCTTCACTGTAGCATTTGGATCTAGTTCCCTGGCCAGGGATTGAACCCAGACCCCATGCATTGCACGGCATCTTAGCCACCGGGAAGTCTCTGTTTCCTTTTCTTAATTTCGACTTTTAAATGAGTAGTTTTTGGTTCTTCTTTGCTAGATACTGAAGCTACAGCAGTAATAGATAGAGTTCTTCCCCAGCACAGCTCACCGTCAGGTGGGGAACAGGGACGAGGACACTGGACCTCTGAGCAATTCCATGGAAAAACACTGGGGAGACAAAGAGGGCTGTGGAAGCTGCCTCTCAGGACAGCTGCCTAATCTAGAGTCCAGGTTTTGGAGGGGGGTAGGCGGGGGCAACAGGGAATGATTGTCAGAGAGGATGATGTCTGTGCGGAGACCTGACTCATAAATCAGAAGTTAGTTAGGCCAATGGTTAGGGGTAGAGAGGCAGAGAAGGGATTCTTGGCAAAGGAAATAGTACGAGTCTAGGCACCAAGGTGAGAAAAGTGTTAGTTCTGTTGCAGAACTGAGAGAAGTCAGTCCTTTCTGGAGCTGTTGATGGGAAAACCATGTCAAGAGTCTGGAAAGGCTAGCACAATCGGGGTAAGCCAATCTATGGTTGGACTTTATCCTGGAGGGTCTGGAGCCATGGAACAATGTAACAAAGACCTCTCAGGCCTCACAGTGAAGTGTGGATGGAAGTGGGGCCAAGACTGGAAGCCAGGGAGCCATGAGGGGTTCTTGCAGAAACGGGGACAAGAAAAAATCCGGGTGGCTACTAGAGTAGGATAGAGGCACTGAAAAGAAGCTGGATGAAGCTGAGAGATTTTAAGAGAGAGAATCTGCAGGAGGTCACGATCAGGCAGGCCTGGAGGCATGAGGTGGAAGAAGGCGTCCAGAGCTCACCAGGACATGGACGCGGCGCCACGCGCTGTTTCCCCGATTCCTGCCCCGGCCATCGGTGCGCGGCACTGCGGACAGGCGTGTTCTGGTGCAAGGTTGGGGCAGGCAGAGGCAAAGAACAAGTGTAGGTCTTTGGAGATACTCCCTCGTTTGAGAGTCCAAGAAGGGACCATTTCTCGAAGAGTGGACTGGGTTCAAGGAACCCATGATGGATGAAAAGAGACCCAGGGCTTAGGAACAGGGGGAAGCTGGTCCCATCTCCAGGACTGAGGAGCAGAGGGAACTGCTGGGGACCAGCGTCCTGGAGAAACACGGTGGTCCAGGGAGGGTGGGTAGGGCAGCATCCTCCACCTTTCTCCTCTTCTGTCCTTTAATCATCAGACGATGCTTCTGATCGGCTGCACACAACTGGGAGCCAAGGCTAGAGCCTGAGCAATAGTTAGAGTCTGACCTCGTGAAACACAGAGCAGAACAAGAAGGGAGAGAATGAAGCTGGAGGCAAACATAGAAACAGAAAACCACAGAAGTGTGTTTACACTCTGCCTTTTGAACATCGGTCTGATGTGTATGTGACAAGTGACAGCTAGTCGTGAGAACAGTGTGCTTGATGTCAGCGGTTCGTTTCCTGCCCTTGTTGGTTAGAATCATCTTGGACAGGCCCTAACTGATATTCGTCAGTTCCCCCTCAGCAGTGGAGTTATGCCCTGTCTCAGGGGCTTCCCTGGTGGCTCAGACAGCAGAGACTCCGCCTGCAAGTCAGGAGACCTGAGGAAGGGAATGGCTACCCGCTCTGGTATTCTTGCCTGGAGAATTCTAAGGACAGAGGAGCCTGGCGGGCTGCAGTCCATGGGGTTGCCAAGAGTCGGACACGACTGGGTGACTAACACAATTCAGAGGTTTGGTTAAGATTTCTTTTCACCACGGTGATGTGACCTGGATAAAGAGATGACAATTGAGAGGTCTAGAGAAAAAGGCAGTTGATTTTATTCAGGCTGGAAGCTGCCGGAAGGGCAGACACGGGGAGCAGGCAGGGCAGCGAACTTGAGAAGTGGCCTTGATGATGACTACGCCTCCTCAGAGAGGGCAGGGGTCCGCAGGCCCCTCCTCAGAGAGGGCAGGGCCTCTTCTGCTTGGCAGAGCTGGGGGCGGGCAGTGCATTTGAGCAGCGACCGTTGGTCAGTGGGAACTTTTGTAATGTTCATTTGCTCTCATCGAACAGGCCTCGTCATTTACTTTTATGGACACACTTTGACTTGGAATTCAACATGCTTTTTTCCTAGAATAACACCCTCTCCTCCGCTTCTGTTATGAAACGCATAGCGAGGGCCAAGTAGTGCAATTTGTTTTCGTTTCCTGTGTTATTAAATGTGCAGGCAAGTGGAAAATATTCCCTCATGTTACCTGGAAACGAAACACTAGGCCCAGAAGTTAGAATTCTTGGAGCTGTTTTTCTCAAGCTCTCTGGTAATATATATATATATTTTTTTTACTGGATGCATTGTGTTGTCTTGAAAAGATGATTGACTTTGGCCAAGCCAATCTGAGTTTCATTGCTAGCATTTCTACTTCCTCTCTGCGTGATTTTGGTCTATTTACTTAGCTTTTTAGAATTTTTTTTCAACATAAAAAATGAGGGTGACAGTGTCTCTATGTTTGTGCTGTTTCAGGAATGAAGCAACGTTAAAGTTCAAGTGTTAGTCACTCAGTTGTGTCTGACTCCTTGTGACCCTTTGAACTGTAGCCCACTAGGCTCCTCTGTCCATGGAATTCTCCAGGCAAGAATACTGGAACAGGTTGCCATTTGTGTGCCTAATTGCCTGGCACATAGTGGTTACTTAATCTCTTCCCATTTCCTTTTTTCTTATCCAGAGATAACCACCCCTAAAGAGATTATCAAGAGATTCTTTCAGTGTCATGAAGATATGTTAAGAATTTTTTAGGTAGTTTTATTAAGTGCTGGGAAAGCCCTAGGTGAAATATTTATTATATTGGAAAGTGTAAAGTAGCTGTTTGGTAGATGAAAACCCTATCCTGATTTTATATGCTCCTGTCCAATACCGCATCTATAGTAGCTGCCAGTTTGAAGAAGTAGGTCAAACTGCAAATAGTATCTTTAGATTAATTTCTCCAGGAAGGAGTCAGGACTTGAATCACTAAGAAGGGGTAGACTCCTACCAAGGCCACTTGCATTTTTATAAACATTTTCCAATAAGTCTTGAGGGAAGAATCCTCTAGCTCGCTGTCAGATATGTAGAGAAGGAGAGTGATAAATAAAACACACACGTGTGCCAGAGTCGGAATTCAAACCGAAATGTTACTGTGGCTACCACAGTAATCTCAGGGTCCTGTTGACTTCAGGTTGCGTCAGGTTTCCATGCTTCACAAGTCTATCATCATGTCTGTGCACAGAATTATAAAGAGCTGCTCATGGTGACCAGCAATAGAGAATGTGTATTTTAGTCATTTTTTTCTGGATCTGCAGATGTTTTTCTTATGTTCCATCCATCTTTTCTTCTTGAATTCTTTATAAGATGGAAAATGCACCATTTTGAGGCAGATACTTAGAGCTTTTGATGTCTATGGAGGAGGGAAGAACTAACCAAACCTCCATTACAAACCAGTGTTCAGAGCAGCTAAGAACTAATGAGTTGCTGCTTCCTGGAAGTCTCTGTGTTTCAGTGGAAAGAGCTTGTGCCTTAGACAACAGGAGCATTGGGTTTACACTCTGGCTCTTAGATCTTGGACACCTCATGTTACCTCTCTAAGCCCCAGTTATCCACCTGTAAAATGGGCATAATGAGACCTACTTTTCAGAATCGTTACACAGATTAAATGCCTCTCAAAATGAGATAGGCATAGCCTCTTAGATAAAGTAGGTTTTAGCAGGGAATACATAAGACAACTGAATGAAAGTGTGTACCTTCTAGGAACATGAATTGTACTCTTAATTTTGGGAGAGTAGAATTTATTATAGAGTTCATTCACTAGAATTGCAAAGCTAAAATGTGAGACTTCAAACAAATTTATGCCTGGAGTTATTTTAGCTAAACCCTAAGTTTCCTGAAAGTACATGTTTGCTCATTTCAGCAGTGAAGGGTTCTTAGAAAGCTGTTAGAGGAGCCTGTGCATGTAACAGTATTTAGCAAATGTTGTCAGTCACACCACAGTGAAGAAGGAAAGCCAGCCTGTGTGCCGTGTGCCAAGTCGCTTCAGTCGTGTCCATCTCTTGCGACCCCATGGACAGTAGCCCTCCAGGCTCCTCTGTCTGTGGGATTCTCCAGGCAAGAATAGTGGAGTGGGTTGCCATTTCCTTCAGTCAAGGTAACTTAAACAGAGAAGGATTTAATATAAGGAATTCATTGTTTACCAAAAAATGGGAAGACATTAGATTGGGTCTCCCTTACTGACCCTCGGAACTCTATAGAACTGGTATAATCAGGAAAGTGGGGGACCAGAAGGTTGCCCCTGAAACTGTTGAAGTTATGTAGTACCAGAGCAGTGATCAGGAATCAGGAAATTGACTCGGGGTGTGGAACTTTGCACCTGCCCCTGACACACGGAGAACTGGCGATTAGACACTGTGGCGGCAAGCCAGTTGCCTTTGCCTCTTCCTTTCCACGCGGCCAGCCCGGCTTGCCAGCAATGGCAGTTAGAACATCAGACGACATCAGCTGCAAGGGAATCTGGAAAGATGGATGCGTTTTTAAGCAGTCTACTTTATAAAGAGAGTGAGTGAGTCTGAATGAGCCAGGTCGCAGTCTCCAACCCCTGAAGTGTTGGATACGTGGCAGGAGCTCAGACAGAGCTCATTCTGTTCTCTTCTTCTGTAGAAGGCTCAAAAGAGAAAGAGAGAGAGAGAGAGAGGTGGGGGAGAGAGCTTAAAGGAAGTTCTGAGCCTTTATATGGCTTGTGGAATTATTGCAGAGGTAGTCCCTTCACTCGGTATCAGTTCTGTTTTATTTTTAGTGTTTACACATGCACTGTGTCGCAGCACACGAGGCGGGATCTGCTGTCTCTGCGTGGGACCCTCAGTTGTAGAATGCAGACTTTCAGTTGAGGCAGGTGGGATCCAGTTCCCTGACCAGGGATCGAACCCAGGCCCCCTGCATTGGGAGTGTGGGGTCTTAGCCACTGGACCACCAGGGAGCTTCTTTGGGATCAGTCTTGCAGAGTTCTGGAAGTAGGTTGTAGTGGCAGAGAGACTAGTGCTCACTGAAGAGTCCGTTTGCTCCTCTGAATTTCCATGGCTTCTTATACTTCTGTGACTCATTCTGGCTAACGAAATATGAGCAGAAATGATGGGCACGTGTGTTCTTGGAGGCGCAGCTACAAAATGGAGGCTTCCTGAGCAGATCCCCACCCCATCCACCTCAGACCCTTGTTGAATGTAGATCATGATATTTTCGTGAAGTCTGGTTATGTTGGATAACTGAAATTTCAGGATAACTTAATACTGCCTTAAACCTCTTGCATCATTACTAATGTGATCATCATGTAATTGCACTGACCATTCGGTCATGCTGATTGATACTGGGTGAAAGTGTTAGTCGCTCAGTTCTGTCTGACTCTTTGCTACCCCATGGACTATAGCCCTCCAGGCTCCTCTGTCCATGGGGATTCTTTATGCAAGAATACTAGAGTGGTTGCCATGCCCTCCTCTGGGGGATCTTCCCCAACCAGGGATGAAACTCAGGTGTCCCACATGGCAGGAAGGTTCTTTACCTTCCGAGCCACCAGGGAAGCCCATTTGCTGGGAGACATCTGCTCCCATCACTTCATGACAAATAGATGGGGAAACATTGGAAACAGTGGCAGACTTTATTTTCTTGGACTCCCAAATCACAGCCACAAAATTGAGATGCTTGCTCCTTGGAAGAAAAGGTGGGACAAATCTAGACAGTGTATTAAAAAGCAGAGACATTACTCTGTGACAAAGGTCCGTCTAGTCAAGGCTATGGTTTTTCCAGTGGTCATGGATGGATGGGAAAGCTGAACTATAAAGAAAGCTGAGCGCCAAAGAACTGAAACTGTGGTGTTGGAGAAGACTCTTGAGAGTCCCGTGGACTGCAAGGAGATCCAACCAGTCCATTCTGAAGGAGATCAGTCCTGAATATTCACTGGAAGGACTGATGCTAAAGGTGAAGCTCCAATTCTTTGGCCACCTCATGCGAAGAGTTGACTCATTTGAAAAGACCCTGATGCTGGGAAAGATTGAGGGCAGGAGGAGAAGGGGGCGACAGAGGATGAGATGGTTAGATGGCATCACCGACTCTACAGACATGAGTTTGAGCAAGCTCCGTGAAATGGTGAAGGACGGGGAAGCCTGGCGGCTGCAGTCCATGGGGTCGCAAAGAGTCAGACACAACTGAGTGACTGAACAAACCAGTAAATATTCTTTTTTCAACTAAAAATACCGTCAATGAAAAAAAGGGGGAAAAGTAAGTGGAATTTTCTCTTTCCCACTTTATATAGTCTTCAATTTAGAGCCTAAAAAATTGCCTCTTTGTTTTCCCTATTTTTAGTCAAAGGCATCCAAGTGAATGAGCATGACTAAGGTGCCAGAGGCAGGACTGTGGGGCCTTTTCACACTTAGAACATGTGAAAAGACCCTTTCATTAACGCGACTAGAGCTGCTGCTTTGGGGAACTGCTGTTGCTGGTGGCCAGTGCACTTTCCCTCCGGGCCTGGAGGTCACCTTTGTTCAAGAGGAAGCCTTGTCTCTGCTGCCTCAGCAAAACTAGGGCTAACTGCAGCACAGCCACAGCCTGCCGCAGTTCAGATGCCGGGAGGCGTGCGTCTGTGGCTTCTGCCTTTTAGACCATGATTACACACTTGCACCTGAAGACAGGACCAACAGAATCTTTCTTCAGTCGTGACTTGAGGCTCGTGGGGTCGTGGTCCCCAACCAGGGTCGAGCCTGGGCCACCACCGTGCAAGCACTGAGGCCTAACCGCTGGGCTGCCGGGGAGTTCCCATGACCACCAATGCTTCTTTTAAAGCTTTTTGGTCTGTTAATTTTTTTCAGACTTTAAGCTTGTTGCTGTGTATTGGAACATAGCTAATTAACAGTTTTCTGGTAGCTTCAGGTGCACAGCTGAGGGCCTCGGCCATGCGCATCCATGCGTCCCTCTCCCCCAGCGCCTCCCATCCAGGCTGCCACGTGACACTGAGCAGCGCTCCCTGTCTTGCAGCAGGTCCTGCCGGTTGTCCGTCTTGAGCACAGCAGTGGGAACATGACCTTCCCAGGCTAACTGTCCCTTCCCCCGGCAACCATAGGTTCGTTTTCCAAGTCTGCGAGTCTCTTTCTGTTTGTAAGTTCATCTGTATCATTTCTTTTCAGATTCCACACATAAGGGATGTTATACGATATTTCTCCTTCTCTGTCTGACTTACTGCACTCAGTATGACACTCTCTAGACACCACCAGACTTTGAAGAACAAACTTGAAGACCCCTTCCTCTCTAATGTACCTTCCCCATTCTCTCAGGTTTTCATCTATATCAGATTCCTCTACAGTCATTCTCAGGCTTCTGTTTTTTTAATCCTGTCATTGAAGAAATGATGTGCAAAAGAAAGTGAGATAATGTATGTTAAAGTAGTTCACAGTGTATGAAGCTATAAGAATGTGAGAGAGTGGATTTTCCTGGTGGCCCAGTGGTTAAGAGTCCACCGGCCACCGCAGAGGGCCAGGTTCAGTCCCTGGTCAGGGAACTAAGCCCGTGAGCCGCACATGCGTCAGGCAGCTAAGCCCGTGAGCCGCAATTACTGAGCCTCTGTGCTCTAGAGAAAAAAAGAATGTAAGAGAAAAACGTACCTCGTTGAAGATGTCTGCACCTCTTCACCCCTTTGTTGGGGCCCAAAGAAACGCAAGGCTTCCCCAGTCTGAGTCTCCATGCATCACCCTTGCGTAGCTCTTACCATGTGGTGGTTTTACGTTTATTTGTGTCTTTATCTGACTCATATGTGACTCTCCCATCAGCTGCCTGAGTTCAGTGGCCACATTTGCTCTTGCTCATCAGAGACCGGCTCAGGGCAGGTTGTGAATGAATAGTCCCTGGATGTAAGTATTGCAATGAGAGCTGTTGCTCTGGGGGACTGCTATCGTTTGTGGACGAATGGATGAGGGGAAAGAAAACAAGAAAGGCTCATGAGCTAGGAAAGCATTTCTCAAACCTTCCATATCCACTGTTCCGACAGTCTGCAGGTGACCGCTGGTGGGCCAAACATGCTCTTAGAATTCCTTCCACTCTGACCTGGGTGGTGCCTTGGAAGTTCCTCAGGGTGCTCCTGGTCCCCAGATGGAAGAATTCTTTACAGTGATTGCCTCCCTCAGTGTATTAGATTGCAAAAGCCCTGAGGCACCACTTATGAGAGGAAAAATACCCTCTAACTATGACCAAGGGGAGCATGCTCATTTTATTCAAGGGAATCTCTGCTGGTTTCTCTAAGAGTAAAATAGCTTTTACACACACACACACACACACACAGACACAGACACACACAGAGACACACAGACACACACACACACAGACACACAGACACACACACACAC